>CABFVX010008107.1:0-12633 GCA_902151425.1 Timema shepardi | reverse complement strand
AAAGAGAAGAGATTGAAACTGACGAGCTTCTTCTGTCGACCACCAGAGGCGGAGTTGCGCACGAGATTGGAGCAGTGGCTTCCATTACGACGCTTCTCTGTCTACTGAACAGGCGAGAATTGCACCACGTGGAGCCGCCATTATAGATAATCCTGTGATTTTAGAAGCGAGTTAATGATATCTGCAGACATCTGGCCGTGGGTGAGTTTATACACACATATCCTATATCAAAATGCATCAGTATTAATTTAGTTATTTGATTTTCACTGTTATTTTTACGCAAAGAAATAATATAGATGTATATTTATTTATTTTTCTTGACGGCTGCATGGTCGGCTGTAATTTTTTGTATCTGACCCCTTCTTATAACAAGGGCACACATTCACATATCTTATTCATAACTATAATAATATTAGTCCTCTTTTGTGATATTTAGAACAGCAATTATCAAAATATATATATTTTTTTTTACTAACTACGTGTTTGAACGTAGGGCAATACGTAGTTTTTTGTATGAGAGAGTATAACTTTGAGGTAGTTTATCTTCAATATCTTGATATAACTCAAACGTGGCACCCAATTACACAAATAGTGATAAATAGTTAATTTTTTTCTTGTAGGTGTCAATCAATCTGATTGACACGCTACAAAACTAAATTTCTTTACTCACCGAAGATTGATTTCCACAATTTATTACATTTTCTTAGGCATCAAATGTGTGTAATACATGTCAGTACATAAGTGTGCGATTCGTTATTTTTGTCTCTCTCTTATGAAACGAAGCATACACCCGAGATATCACAGCTTAAAGAAACATGTTTTGTCAGCAATTATCAAAATACCTTAAGAAGCCAAAAGCAGCGTCCAGACTAGCGAGCCGATCATCGAGCCGAGCCGAGCCGAGCCTCGTTAACGTAGGATAAATGGGTTCGCCAGAACTCTCGCACCAACTCAGTGATTGTCGGTATTTCGACGAACATCAAAGGATATTACGAGGTGTGGCTCAAAACTCACTGGACTGCACTGCGAGCCGAGCCACTTGCAAATTTAAATTATTTTTTATTTCTAATACACACGCTTGTAATACTATCGGTTATTCGCGCCTCTCTTTCGGGCGTCTATCGTACCCCGCTTCGGGCGTCGATTGATACACAACGGATTAATTCCCTGACATATGCTGTGATGTTTTATAGGTTGTCTTAAGCTCCGTGATCGAGCGCCTATCATCACTGTACGGAAAAGATACCGTTTAATCAGCTGTCTATAGCCCCGTGTTCGAGCACTAATTAAATTGGTATAGTAATTTAATTTAAAGAAAGAGAAATGTTGATGGCTGTTATTTCACACACGGTTTATTTATATTACACCAGTAAATTACTTGCACATATTTCATATAAGTGTTTCATATCACTGCACACTTGTGATATTGATGTGACTTATATTATAATGTGTTAGACTGTGACTTACTTGTGCGTGAGTGGGATCTCGGTGTAGATGTTTGGTCCCGGAGATGCCTTAAACATACGCACACTGGTTTATACATAACATACCCCTTGCCTTTCTCTCCCCCTTTCAACAGTGTAAAATCCAACTAATAGAAAGAGTCCTGGCGACAGGTTTTGTGAAGGCTAGCTTCTTATTGGTATAGAGAAATGGCGTCTTCTGCCAAATACTATGAAGTTGTTTCTTTTCACAAGAAACAATGCAGTAGATATTTTAACAAGAAAGATGGTATAAAAAATATATTTTAGGGGTGAAATCATTTTCACATTGTTTCTGAGAAGCTTGTGTTTGTTCATGGATGAATCTTAAAAGGATACTCTACCTATATTACTTTAAAGAAAAATTACCTTCATCCATGACTTTTTACATAATTTAGATTAATCCAAACTAATATCATTACACGCTTGATATATTATATGAGTAGTTGCGTGTTATACATTTTACTAACCCTTTAATTTTTTTTAAATTTTGTAATTGGCATTAAATATTAACTGCGAATTCGTTTTATGACAGGCCGAGGGAAATAAATAACAATTAATTTAATCTTTAAAAATTAGAGAGTATATTAATAACAATATGCACAATTACATGATTACTCACCTGTTGTAAACTGTACATTGATGGTAATACTTTTTCTTAGAACTTAAAATAAGTTTGAGACTTTCTCTGGGAAGAGAGGGGTAGACAAAGAATAAACTGTTACCCTAGGTGGCTTAAAATGTCCCAGCCCTATTCACTGACGTAGTGGTCTAACGCGTCGATCACGTGTTAAACTGGCGAGCTCAAGATGGGGAGATCGGGGTTCGAATCCCGGTCGGCTCTATTGAGGGTGGTTTTTCCTATATGGTTTCCCACTCTCCTTCCACGCAAATTCGAGTATATTACCTCTAAAATGCCTGATTCCTACCCCATAATATTAATTTATCATATAATTTATGAATAATATACTATTTTAAGAAACCTCAAATAGGTATTGGAGACTGGTATGAGCGTCACCGGTTGTTAAGAAACGTATACATGTTGTTGCGAGTCTTTCCTGCACACTTACGGATTATCTTAAACGTGAACTCGTTTTTTCGCACTTTTAGCCCAATCAAAATAATTAGATAGTTAATCACTTGGTGACATTCGAGTTAAGTTTTTGTATTTACCACTATTCCGCTCGCGCTAACTACACTTGAGTTTGCCACCATTGTCTGTCTGTATTTTTTTCTTTGTTGCAAGGTGTATATAAATTATGCCGCAGCAGGCAATTTTAATTTTCACATGTTAATAATATTTAATATTTAGCACCGCGTCTTACTACCCGTTCGGGTTATACGCTTTAAGTACTAATTTACTCTAATGGATTAGGAATTGGGGAGGTTTAATTAGAGGAAGTGAACCCGCATTTGCGTGGAGGGAGAGTGGAAAACTATTTAGTAAAAACCACCCCCAGTTCACCCGACCGAGATTCAAACCTCGATCTCTCCGTCCTCAGCAGTCGGGCTCAACACGACAAGTGCGTTAGCCAACTACGTCACCGAGGCGGGTTTTTCCCTGTTCATTGGGCGTGTCATCCACCGAAGTGCATTACTTTATGAAGCAAAATATGGCTATCAGGAATGTTGAGGTTCGGCTCGTCTCGATAGTCCGGGCGCAGCTTTTCACTCACTATTTAATGCCAGTAAAAGGTTTCATATTTATAGTGGAGGGGGTGGGGGGTGAGATGGTTGGTATTAAAATTATATATAATATTTATTTTTATTTTGTGATAATAGATCAAACAATTCAAACGCTAACTTTATCTCTATAAACCTTTTTTTAAGCTGTCACTTTAGTTCGCTGAGGTCAATTTTGATTATTTTAAGCTAAATTTGGGGAGATTTTTGTTGATGTTGGTCACTATGCATGTATTGTTCCAGGATTTACTTATGACAGTCCTACTATATTGAATCTATTTACACACCAAGTTGTGTTATACAGCTTCCGTTTGGACAAATTGCGTCACTTTATTAACCTTTAATTATAATAGTTTTGTATGTTGACTGTTTAAATTTAATTTTGAAAATCTTGAAGGTTATTCTAATGGCGAATTGACTATACTTTAACGTATTCTTACGTGAAAGAGTTTATCTCGAAGCTATCGCTTTTAAAGCTTGTGACATGTATATTTTCAAAGTTGACAAGTTTTCATAAAAAAATGATTGATTTTTTTTGTATATTATAAAAGCGTCAATGGTGAACGATCCTATAGCACAGCTATATGGATATTATGTTATATATACACTTTTAGAAAATACAAACGAAGTCTTTTTGATGCCAGCTTTTTTCCCCCATTATCTTTATTTATTCTGGTGAAGTTAAGATGTAACACCTTGTATTACACTAACTTAATTAAGCTATAAAATTTAAATTAAAAAAAATATTAATGAACGATAATAATAATAATAATAATGTCAAAGTTGAAAGTCAAATCTCCTTTGCTTCGACTTTGACACCTACAATAATCTTCGTGTCTTTGAAAAATTTCGAATCAAGGACAAAACTTTGATAAATTATTAACTCACTGTACATATCTTACTAAATATTACATATTTCAAGATATGGGGCTTATGGTAATTTTAGAACCGCTACTAAACAGTATTTTAACATTGACTAATAATTAAATAACAACAGTCATGACACAAGATGGCCTTGACTCGAGATCTTGTCTGAGAACTTCAACATGAGCGATTCTTATGATGGCTTAAAACTCTTTTTACTGTGTGATAGTAATTTAAGTTTGAAAATGGCTAGTAAGTGAAAAAGGACGTGGGCGGATGAATTCATTATGGAGAGAAGTGAAAGTGAATACTTAAGACTGCATGAAGGTGGGACTGTTGGGCTGAGAAAATAGCAAAAATAACACCTACTTTGGTACATTTTTCCGGGATTATGAAATATCGCAGGAGTACGTGGTATTTTTTATTTTATAGTTCAAATATATTTATATGTTTCTATAGAAATATATTATAAACAATCCTATTGATTAATTTATTAAATTGATGCAAAATTTTGCATTTCTACGTTGTGAGTGAGGTCAAATTTTTTTCAATATAAACAATAAATTTTAGCTCAAATAAAGGTCTTAATTTTTTCAAATTAAAATACCACATAGAACTTACGTAATTTTGTGCCAAAGTTTGTTTAAATTAGTTCAGCGATATCCTGCAAGGAACGCTGCTATCGCTTACGTAGCCTGCCTATCCCCTCAACAAAACCCAACCTTCAGTTATTTGTCAACATTCTCTTTAGGCAATGACGGGTGACAGGTACAGGTAACTGATTTTACCATGTTTGGATTTTTAAGGTCTGATTTTTCGCTCTGGACGGGTTGAGTCGGGCGAAAGTTAGCTACAGTGTAAGTGTAGCCTTAAACTCAGAGCTGGGTGGTCCAGATAAACACCAGTGACTTATATTAAGCTTACTGTACAAGACTGAAGGCACAGGAATGGGCTGGTGGGAATTCTACAACAGAAGAGTTAAGTGGTGACATCCAACCAACCTCATCATTGGTGATTCCTGTTCTATATTGTTTGGATTTACACTTGAATAAGTGCGTAATAAAGAAAATTGAGGGAATCATGTTTGCCAGGAATTTATCTAAATCAATCAAATCAAAGTTTGGAGTATATGAACAAGACACTGTTTACTTATTCTCAATGTTAACTGATCCACGTTTTCAGGGGGGGTACTTCTTAGCAGAATTGTTGCTGTGGCAAATCTCAAAGCTGAAGTAAACAAGTCTCAAAGCTTTGAAACGCAACCGTATGAACAACCATGGAACAAGTACAACCACCTATTATCTGTGGTATGCAATTATTGATGACTACCAATCGAATCTCTCTTTGATTCAGTGACTGATGAAGTTGAGAGATACTTAGGCGAAAAAACATACTGCCCGAAAAGAAGACCCATGAACGTGGTGGAAAGAGAAAGGAAATCATACCCTAATAAAGCAAAGGTCGCAGCTAGATACCTGGGCGTACCTGCTACCCAGATCAATAGTGAAAGATTATTCTCCACAGCAGGCGACATAGTGACAGAAAGTCGTCAAAATTTGCTTCCGGCCCATGTTCAATAACTTGCGTTTCTGAATGACAATTTATAAAGTAGGCCCACCTTAGCTAAACATTATTTTTGTGAAATTCTTTAGTGAGTATTTTAAATATTTTGATTCTCTTTGTTTTATAAAGATTAAAGCCCAATAATATTCAAATGAAATACTATAATTTAAATGGTTGATCCAAAAATTAAAATTTACTTTAAGTGACAGAAACAAAAATCTTATCTTCGACTTGGAATTTTCTTCGCTTCGGTTCGACTTTGCTTCACAATTTAAAAAGTATCTTCTCACACCCTTTGTTTAAAATCTGAAGAAAAAACCCCCAAATAATCAGCATACAAATCAACCAGACTCACATGAAGTGTTATCTGATAAATTAATATACATTTTATTTAATTCATGTATAATTTAATTTAATATATCATCAATTTATTTGAATGTATACAGCTTTGCTAACTTTTTAAATAAGTTTCTTAGCACTGCGTCTTACCACCTATTCGTGCTATACGCCTATATACTAATCACGCTAGTGAGTTAGGGATGAGGAATGCTGAATTTAGAGGAAGTATAACCGCATTTGCGTTGAAAACCATTTAGGGAAAACCACCCTCAGTACACTAGACTGGGATCGAACCACGATCTCCCCATCAACGGCAGTCTAGTCTATTGCAAGAGTTGCGCCTTTGACCATGCGGCCATTGAAGTGGTTGATCATAGCATACATTGACTCTATATTTTTAAGCCAAACCCTTCCTTCACCTCTGACAAGACATCTTGTGAATGTGTGGAATGCCAGGCCTCCACCGTGGTTCGGATTCCACGTTAANAAGACATCTTGTGAATGTGTGGAATGCCAGGCCTCCACCGTGGTTCGGATTCCACGTTAAACTGTAGGTCCTTCATTTCATCTCACAATCACCCTACCATTACACATTAGCGTAAGTGCGTATAACCCGAACGGGTAGTAAGACGCGGTGCTAATAATAATAATAATTATTATTATATATATATATATATTAATAATAATTATTATTATTATATATATATATATATTTATTTATTTAAAGACTGGATGTGCCATTGGTTTAAATATTTAATTATTTGGGCATCCTATCGTGAAAAAATAACATAACGTATAAGCATAAAAAGAAAGAAAGAAGTCCTGAAAATAAATAAATAAATAAATAAAAGAAGCTGTCTTCAGGTGTGTATATATACAGCTGCAGGTCACATGACTTGACTTAGGAACACGTTAAAGTATATCTAGTAACTTTTCTAGCTGTCAGTTAAGGTTCTTCTTATGAAGATCGGACTGCATGTCAGCAGCTAGAGTGTTGCCAGCCCCTCGTTAGTAGTAACAACCGTCATCACGAGTGGCGCCACGTGCGTGCTAGGATTGTAGACCCTGCTGCTTTCAGATGTCCTTGTGTTCCTTGTTAGCTGCTGTTTTTCCGTTCTCTCATACCACTCTACAAAAGACGTGCAATTAATTGATGTCAGGATGGAAGAATGTTCGCTCTGGCGACGTCGCAACGAACTAATATTGACTCAGACGAAGCGTGTGGAGGGACATACCTTGCCACTCGGGAAGACATCCGCCGAGGAAGTTGCGTTCCAGCAGATGTCGTTAGTTTGACTCGTTTAGAGTCTGATATGTGTAAATAATATTACAATATCTGTATATTTTAGTACCATTTGTGTAACCTTTAATATTATGAATGTAGCCATTAGTACCATGTGTAGCCCTTAGTATTATTTGTGCAGTCCTTAATACCATGTGTGTATCCATTATTGCCGTGTGTGTAATCATTATCGCCTTGTATGTAGTCCTTAGTACCATGTGTGTAATCATTATTGTCCTTGTATGTAGTCCTTAGTACCACGTGTGTAGCCCTTAGTAACATGTGTGTAGTCTTTAAAACCATGTGTGTAATCATTATTGCCGTGTATGTGTTTCTTAGTACCATGTGTGTAACCATTGGTACCATATATATAAGAACTTATTGCCGATTATCTAGGAACTTGGTCTTAAAACCAAATCGTCCCATCCTCGATATTAAACATTCATAATGTATAATTGATTATACCATTCAACGTCAGATCAACAAATATAAATCCACTCATTCACAGCAATATCAGTTTTTTTAAACTCAACATCTAACTATAGTAGTATTTTGGTAAGAAAGAGCCTTTAGAAAATACAATTTTTGGCTTTGGTCAAGATATACTTGTATAACACTTTACTTTATTAAGTATTAGTATTATTGTATGCTATCATCTCTGAAAAGTGATATCTGCAGATAATCTGAACTGACCTATAGATACGTTAAAATAGATCTAGTAATTTTTTCAAGATGTCAGATTAGGAGGTCCTTTCTATGAAAAACTGTACTTGGTATTTTAAAAATGTCATCTACAGATAGCAGATTTTTAGTGTAAACATATTAAAAATTTGAGTAACTTTTATAACTGACAAAATAGTTGCTCTTCTCTTAATTAGAATTTATGATCAGCTTCCTCTGAAGATTTTATATAAGAGCAACGGACATAAACAGATTATTTATATATTATATACACGGAGATTGGTTCACATTGTTCCTTTATGTTAAAATAAAGCGAATGCATTGCTTATATTATGTTGTTTTTTGTAAATCAAATGTGACAGTTAAGAGCCAATAAACAGTTACAAGCTGTAAAACTATGGATTAATGGTGCCGTGCTTTGGGCGTCAATTGCTACACTATGGAATCAATCACCCCGCTTTGAGCGTCGATTGAAACACTACGGATTAATTCCCTTATATAATAATGCTGTGATGATGAATAGGTTGTCTAAAGCTCCGTGATCGAGCGCCTATCACCACTGTACGGAAAAGATACCTTTTAACCAGCTGTCTATAGCTCCGTGTTCGAGCACTAATTAAATCGGTATATTAATAAAATTGAAGAAAGAGAACTGTTGATGGCTGTTTATTCACACACGGTTTATTTAAATGACACCTGTTAATTACGTATACATATTCCAATTAAATGTTTTATATCACTGCACACGTGTGATATTATTGTAAGTTATTTTAGACTGTGACTGCCAGTGTGTGGCTCTGACTGACTTGTGCGTGGGCGGGATGTCCCGGTGTAGATGTTTGGATCCCGGAGATGCATTAAACATACGCACAATGTGTTATATATGACATATCCCTTGCCTTTTTCTCCCCTCATCAACAGTTTAAAAACCAACTAATAGAAAGAGTCCTGGTGACAGGTTTTGTTAAGGCTAGCTCCTTATTGGTATAGACAAATAGCGTCTTCTGCCAAATACTATGAAGTTGTTCGTTTTAACAGGAACCAACGCACTTATTCTTTTAACAGGAAAGATGGTATACAAATATATTTTAGTGGTTAAATCCTTTTCACATTGTTTCTGAGAAGCGCGTGTTTCTTCATGGATGAATCTTAAAAGGATACTCTACATACATTACTTTAAAGAAAAATTACCTTCATCTATGACTTTTTACATAATTCAGATTAATCCAAACCACTATCATTACAAAGCCAATCAACTCTGTGATACAGTCGGCTAAAAATCTTAAATTTACACTAATACTATTGCGCGTGGATCGCGTCTGATTAAATATTAATGGAAATACTAAACACTGTTGAAATAATCAATTATATTTGAATAAAACCTGCATTGAAAAGACCATTTTTGACCATTTCAGAATGACTTCCCAGATAAGCACTCTGCACAAATCTTCATTCTGTCATAGGAGGGACATACCGTGCTGTAGTTATTATTAACAAGATTTTTTTTTGTCCCTTTGTCCCAAATCTTCAGCACGGAAAATTTCAAGTAATCATGCACTGCACACATTTCTGGCTTATCTTAGATCTTTTCTTCTCCCTTCTACTCCCATGCCTCGCGCGCGCACACAAACGCATATGCGAGCTGGTAGCTGATTTGGGCTTTCTATAATGAACGCTTTTAAATAAATGTAAGGAATAAATAATGAATCAAAATGATGTTGAAATTGGTAACCTTTGCAGATGAAATTTAAGTGTGTCATTTGAATAGGGTTGAAATTTAAATGAGTAAGTTTTCATATAGAAAGTGTTCATATTGTAACAATAGGATAATTAGTTGTTTCTTTTTTTTTCAGGTATGGATACTAATTCTCATTTTAGTCGAGAGTACGAATTTACAAAGGTGAGTTTCTTCTGTTTTTAAAATGAGTTAATCTAATACAAGTATTACTAACTAATGATTTAAAGAGGCCAAGAATAAGAGTGTGTAAATTAAGAGTAAATGTGTCAGGATTTGCCTGGAGCAGGAATGTAAAACCCCTCACAGTATATTTATGAGACTCATTGGACTAAAGGGTGGACTTTTCTTTGGGAGAGTTTAGAACGTCATTTTAAATGATTAAATGTGCGTTAATTTGTTTCTAAACATTTTTCGGCAGTAATCTAGACCTAACCAATGGCTGCGTATATCTATGCTACCCCACATAGCAGCCATGTCACACTTATTGACTGATTAATGACTGGTGGGTTTGCCGAGCGTCAACAGGGCTTGTTATTACGGTACTCGAAAAAGTTTTTTCATAACTACTTTATCAGCTTAATTCAAACGTGTACACCCTAATTGGGTAGTAAGATGCAGTGTAAAATAAAACAACTAATAATAAAAATTGTCTACTAAAGTTCCCAAACCAAGTGTCAAAAATTAAAGTATGATTTATTTGGTAAATATTTCCTAGTAACGGACAAAAAATCTCTAGAGCCGAAATATTTTTTTTATCATTTAACCTGTTCATGCTATACACATATATAAGGTTAAATTTAAAGGAAGAGTACCCACATTTACATGGAGTGCGAATGGAAAACCATTTTGGAAAAACCTCCCTCAGTACACCCGACCGGGATTTGAACCCCGAGCTTCATGTCATTGACATTCTAATCTAAGATGAGAATGAAGCCTTCGACTATGCGGCCACCGAAGCAGGTTGTTAGCCTTTCTAGCACTCGCCATGAAGGTAGAGGGTTATTTTAAAATAAAGCGCATTTGTTTTCAAACTCCCTATAGTTTTTTTTTGTTCTCTTGCCGCCTGGTTGGCCTTATTTTCTGTTTCATCGCATCGCCGCGTGGCGTAAATTGCAATTCGATGTTTGCAGATAAATGCTATATACATGCACGTGCATGATCATCTGGAGTAAAAATGTTATCGAACATATTTTGATGAAATATGAAAAATTAATAAATGTATGTGTTTGTATTCATACACTCGTTTCAGTGTCTAAGGCAGCAACATTTTTATACATCGATGAATGTTCCGCTAAATGCATTATTCAATATTTGATTTAGCAGGAATATAAAAGTGCAGTATATATATTGTGAATATCAAGTGGGTGTTTTAATTAATCAGCCCGTGCACATCATCTTACTACCCATCTGAGCTGTCCTCACATTTGAGTTAGTAGGGGTAGGGATAATAAAGGTAGAATTTTAGAAGAAATGTACCCGCATTTACGTGGATTATGAATGGAAAATCACAAAAGAAAACCTACCCCATGAGACCTTTCTAAAATTAACTCGACTTCCCCAACACCGTAAACATTTCGAAGAGACTGGCTACATTATCCTTGTGCCCCCCCTCGCCCCCCCCCCATAGTGTGGGTAATGGATATAATACGTGTCATTTATTACAAGGCTTCGATTAAAATGAAAATATCTCATTTATCATTAGTATAATAAAAAACTATTTAATAGTTCTTTACTTTTAAAAAAGAGGAAGACTATACATTCTATACAAATAGATCGTAAATTATGTATGACAGTTATAATATAAATTGTATGACAATTCATAAACCATATCAAATTTATTTATATTGATCAATGTTTATGAAAACTAAAAACTACTCCCACGAAGTGTTTGACAATACAATCAAATGTTCATTTCTCGATTTCAATATATATTGCTAGCCCATTATATACATAATATATTTGATCTTACCAAGATAATGTGAGTGTGCATATTATGGCAATATTTTACATATTTTATGTTTTAAATCGTGCTTAAAGTAGATACGATGCGCCACCTATTGAAATTGACCATAAAATGTTCCACGATTTACATTCGACGCCATCTTATTTTCAGACATGTATGCAACAATTTACGGGTTAGCTTTTATTTTCTTAAAAAAAACGGATGTAAGAAACATGTTTTGTCGTATAAATACATGAAATTAGCCTCGGTAGCTACCAACAACCTATAATCCAATTCTCATAGTAAAGATATTACCTAACAGAACAGTTACTATCTCTACTTTCACGTAATCATACGTTAAGTCGGGTGTACTATAGCTGTCACCTTTGATTAATATAATCAATATTTATAAATTAACCATAGTAAAATAATAAATTGATACCGATTTTTGACACCAAAAATGATTTATATTTTCTAAAGGGCTCTTCCTACGAAAACTAGACTGTTAATTTTCTACCACGACTACACTTATGTTTGTCAAATATTTAGTCAAATTGCAACATAATTAAAAAACGATTGCTTTGTCGACTTCCAATTATTTTATATATATTTATAAGCCATACCACGTTGTTAAGATTCAGTAGATATATCGATTTTTTCAATTTTAGCGAAACTTGACATGTATTTACTAAATTTTCTGAAAAGGTCAACTTTGTACATTTTACTTTGCGAATTATAGCTTAGTCAGACACAGTTTATGAAGAGTATCACTAGTAGCATTTTATTTGCGTTTAACATGACAGTAAACGTCTTCATGTACACATAACATTTACAAATACATTAAATCTCCAGCGTTGAATCGGTGCCAAAAAAGTGTAAACATAACTTTTAGAAGATCAGCGATAATATGGTCACGTAAATGCCATTTAATTTTGAGAAAATTAACTAGAAAAAAGTTTACCCTAACGTTATGTTAGTTAAATTATTATTATTATTAGCACCGCGTCTTACTACCCGTTCGGGTTATACGCACTTACGCTAATGTGTAATGGTAGGGTGA
>CABFVX010008106.1:0-26287 GCA_902151425.1 Timema shepardi | reverse complement strand
TCTATTTATACGATGCTAAGGTGTCTTGTAGTTATCACACGTGATTTTCAACTCGGGTATAACATCGAATTGTTAATGTCTTTTTTTGGTGTTATTGACTCTAGTAGAATATTTTTATTTATGATATTTAACTAAACTTTTCGTACATTTAAAATTCGAACTTGACTTCGGACGTTAGATAGAGAATAAGGTATTTTCTTGTTTTGAAAAGATTACCTAGCAAACCTAAAGCGGCTCTCTAAAAATCCGAGCAAAACGCTATTCGACCTTTAGGTAATTTATTAGAATCGAAAAATAATTAGTTCTGTTATTGTCGATAAAAATGAGAGGATTGAAGCTTCACATACTGTTATTCAAAATGGATGTAGTGATATTCATTTAGTAGCCAAATAGGAAAGAACTAGCTTAATTTATTGTTTTTCATTTCCTTTAATTAGGGGATCTTCGGGGTTGCTGTTGGTCTTGATAGATTCTAGAATCATTGGATAACGAGCATTGATCCTTATAATATTAGTGGATAGACATATGTGGCCGGAATTTTCGAGCTCTCGTCTGAATATTATTGTGTAAGAGAAAAGGAAATATTCGGGTATCTTTGTCTCTTCTACATACACAAGGCAACTTAGCATTTTGTTATTGTTCACTAATTTGATAGCATATAATAGATAAATCACTGTAGTAAATGAAATAAATGTGATATTAAAAGCCTTAAAGATCAAAATATAGTTTGAAACTCATGGGTTTATTCTTTAAATAATTTGATGTAGGTTAATGAATACAATAACTTTTGAAGAAAGGCTTTGTCTCGTAGCAGAATCCTACCCTATAGTATTATAATAGTAGTAAAAAATTTCCAGAAGTTAATTTAAAAATCAGTTCTAAATGGCCGTTTGTTCTACCAATACATTATTAAATAATTGGATACTGGTACGAAATAAAGCTATCAAGTGCGTGTACAATCGATAGAGACTAAAGTGCTGTCAATCTTGAGTCTTCATATGTTTGATCTTTGATATTTAATTCCACAACAGAAGCCTTTGCGCCGTATTTTCATAAACTTTCGTGTAGACTGTAGATTAAAGCGAACTGTAGACAAATACTACTCTGTTACATATCCAATGATACTCACGTGTAAGTTAAAATTAATGAGTGTATTCAATATATTTTTAAATGCATAGTTTTAAATTTTTAGCCTTTATTAAAGCAGGCGCAAGCTGGTACTACTTCACCACTGTATTTGTTCTACTTTTGCTACTAACACTGTGTTTGAACTTGTTATTATCCTAAAGCCCCGTCTACAGACTTCGAATCTGTAAAGTGTGTAGTATTCCGCAAGAGATCGACTCCACATTTACAGATTGAACAGCGTACCATAACCCTTTCTTTAATTCTATAGTTTCTATCACTCTATAGATCTTGATTCAATTTTAACTTTATTTGGACTACGAATGACAGCAAAGTAAGCATGCGCGCGGAGCAAAATAAAAGTACTAATGGCACTATCATAATAACTACACCAAACAGCTCATGTTTAAATATAATAGTTGTGACTGCACTTAGCCTAACTTTCAAATGTAACCTATCCTAGACGTTTTATAAAAATATGGTGTATAGTTATCTTTGTTAGTAATTGTTTAGGTGCATAGCATAGCGCATATCTCTAGAATATTTTATTTCGAAGAGTTTATTTAAATTTCACTGAGAAAAACTTTTAATTATTCCAAGTACAAAAACAGCACTCTAATGTTGATTGTTATAGCATAGGGCCTAATCGACATGTAAATCACATGGCTTAATCACATCGTGGTGCCAACCAATTAGGAAGGCGGAGACTAGAGACTCGTCCAGAAGTCTGAAAGTGCTACACATGAATTATCCTTAAGCCATTGATGGTACTGTATAGGCTCTGATGGACACCTAACCATTTTTTATAACCCATCAGTTTCCCGTGTAAGCACTGTTCTTATTCACTATACACAGCCGACAATGTGATGCTTAAGACTGTAGTTCCTTATTGTTAGTTTATAAGTCATGTGCTGATGTAGCTACTTGGTTCAGAAAGTGTACACACTTCTAAAAAAAAATTTCAAATATTAATTAATGATAGATATTATTCTATAATTTAAAGAATATATTTGTTGCTTAATTTACTATGAAATTAGAGTTGGTAAAATAAATTTTAGAGATTAGAGATAGATATTATATAATTTAAAAAATATATTTGTTGCTTAATTTACTATGTGATTAGAGTTGGTAAAAGACATCTTTACTTAATTTTCTCATTTAATTTGTTGTTTCCTTTGTAGGCCACTGATGGCAGTTTAACTTTCTTCTTTCTAAGATGGATGAGGGTGTTAAGAACTCTCCACTAACTACAAAGACAGAGCCGGAATGGAACTCTTTTATTGGTCTCGATCAAAACGTGGAGTTTAAAACGGAGGTAACTTTAAGCTGTGACTAATGCCAATATATTTATCTTCTTAACATTCATGTAATGTTCACATAACTTAACCAGTTATCCTTATGCTCTTAAAAAGAATCCATCATGATGCAGTTAACTTAATGGACACTTAATGTTCACTCCACTTAAGAGTGGTTCAGGGGAAAACTTTCACGCTACTTAAACGTTAATGGAAGGGTACTGCATGCTGTATCCAGCCAATCATTTTGTTAGCCATGTCAATAAGGATATTTGGTACTTCATTCGTTTGTTTATGGAATGTAGATGACTTATCCGGTATAGTTTGATCTCGTCTTGCAAACTAAACAATGTAGCCTTTTGTTACACTCTATTATGTATATCCAGTATTCAATAAGCTTTGATTGCAAGTACTTAGAGCCTAATCATTGCTAAATGCCTTTTGTTAATTTTAGTGGGTTTTCATACTGTTCAAATCCATTTTCTGTTTTTAGCTTGAGCTATGTTAAGTCACGTGAATCCTAATCAAACATTAATTTTTCTCTCTCGTTATCTAAATTTTTATGAAATTTAAGTGAATGTTATGCCATGTGAACTTTAAGTGTATTATCCCTGCATTAGGTATTTTAATAACACTAATGATATGGAAAGCTAAAATTTTGAGGAAAGATAATCTCATATTTGTGGGGACATACAGTTGAAATCTGATAAACAAACACCACCCTAAATACCCACCTCAAAATTTTGATTAGGAAAGCATTGAAATTATCAAAGCTGGATTTTTTTACAAATCAATGTTGAAACTGACATTTGCTTCAAAGCTATGTCAAAGCTTACACATTAGTGTAAGATCATATAACCTGAACGGGTAGTAAGACGCAGTACTAATAATAACAATAACATAGTAATAATAATAATAATTATTATTATTTGCTTTTATATTAGCATAATATATCTTTAAGGGGGCGGTCAAAACTCGTTTACCCATAAAAACATGATAATACATAATAAATGTATTTTGACAAACCAGTACTATGGAGTTGAAATCAGTTTTAACCAATGAAAAGGTATTTATATTATCTAGAACGAAGATTTGTATAAGTTTTACTTATCATACTTATTAAACTATACAATGAAAACTATCACATTTTAACCACGCACTATTTTGATTATAAGAACTACATTACGTTAAATATTCAAAATAGAATTTTACTATATAAAGAACTATTTTTACTTCAATTTTCTTAGATTAGAATTTTTATTTAGTGTTCTATTATTATTTCAATTTTTAAACAAAATGAATAACTACTAATTTATTAGTTTACTATTAAGATTTAAAAGCTTATTTGTAAAATTAAAATAATTTGGTAACCATAGTCTAATATTTCTTGTAGAAATAGCAGGAACTATTTTTACCATTTAGCAATTTACAAGGGTCTTCCATTTACAGCGTTTCTACAATCGTTTTAGAAGTGCTGAGACAAACTATTTATTCCAATATTGTTAAGCTTAAAAATTAGGTTCCCACTATTTTAAATCATAAATAGGAAACATTGTATTTGCCTGAGGGTTATAGGCTTACAATTTAAGCATTGATATTTAAGGCGCTAGAATAGTCAAACAGAAATCCACAAACATCTTGCAAATTTTAAATGTTCATGTGCTGAGATGTGTGTGTGTACTCATGCACTTGCACAAGAGCTGGGTTGTGAGGCCAGTACACTTATTGTTCCTTTGCTTAGTTCAACCCCCACCTTTTTTGAAAGGTAGTAGGTATTGTGGTTAAAGTCGAAGCGTAAAGTTGACCGTAGGAACAAGAAAATACTTATTGATTCAAACAAATTTTTAAAATGTGTTCGTGGCACGTAGTGGGCACATAATTGAATATTAATTTCTAAGTTCATTAATTGAAAATATTGTTATATTTTTTTAAGCACCTCATGTTACTAACTGTTCACATTGAATAAATAGCTCATATTATTGTATTCAAAAACAAATAAGAGGATAATCTGAACCCGAAAATATGGATGAACATTAGTTAGTAATAGAAAATGTATATATTTGAATATATACCTATTTTTGTTTTTAAACTATTTACTTTTACTGTACTTAACATTATTTATAATAATATGATTAAAAATATTAGCTTTTTTACTACCTCATAGGCTAAAAAAATAATTGGACATTTTCGGCCTCAACATTGTTATGGCTCTAACATTTTTTGTGGTCCCAAACCTTTAAATAAAAGTTGATCCTTACTATTTATCTTTTTCTATATGATTTTCCGGCACAATAATAGGAAAATATACAAACAATTTTACACATTCAACTAATGAAACTTAATCAATTCACAAATGCGAGTTTTAGATAAGTTAAACAAATACAAGTTCGAGTTGTGAAAACTGTTTTAGAAATGATCATAAAGTAAACATAGTATAAAAAATTTAAAAAAATTGAATATAAAGATTATACATTAAATAATGCTATAAGCAGCACTCAGAAATAAAAAAGTATTCATTACATAATCTGCTCTAAGAAAATTTACTTACTAATATGAAAGCTGTTTGGAATAAACATTAATCAAATGGACAGAAATATATTTTTAAAGAAACAAAAATTTTGTTTTTATGAAATAATGTACTACATACACACATACAACATATACACAATATATTGTGAAAAAAACTTGAATGGCCAACACATATAACTAAATATTAAATTATTTCCCTTACTCATTCGAGCTATATTCTTATGTACTAATTAAACTCATGAATTTAGGGTTTATGAAGGTTATATTTGTAGGAAGTGTACCTGCATTTGTGAGGAGGGAGAGTTGAAAATCATTTTAGAAAAGCCCTTAAGTACACTTTACCCAGATACTAATCCTGATCTCCTCTTCATCGTCAATCTAGTCTACTGCGAAATTAGCGTGTTAGACCACGCACCTCCGAAGTGAGTGACATTAAATTAAATGTTTCACTCAAACATTTCACCAATAGTAACTTCCATTATCTTTTTAGCTACAGTTTACCAATTAAAATAACTTAAACATACCAATGAAATTAAAATCAATACATTATATAGTATAGTAAATAAATGGTACAACACAATCATTCAAACTTTCTCATATTGTGTAAGTATCATAGCTTTAAAGATAATTTTCAAAATTTTCAAAAATAGGTTTAGAGTAAACTATTTATCCTTAGGTATTTTTTCCTCATAGTAACAAACAAATCATATTTTTACCCACAGTAAACACTCTTTATCAATAAATGTTATTTGAAACCAAATTGTTCAAATATGGCTATTTACAAGATTAAAATTCTCAAAAATAATTGATTTGTAAACTACCCTAAAATTAGTTGTTATCTTGCTATCATGAAAGACTAATAATTTGAATTCAATCTTCAATATCAATTTAAAAAACAAATTAAAATGTTATATCATTCATCTAAGCTAAACAACCCTTAAATTAATTTATTTTAGATAAATAAAGGTACATTAATATTAATAATGCACAATAGTCCACAGTTTTCAGTTTTGAACCTAATCATTAGAGCTATTAAAAAAAAAAATTAACTCTAATAAACTCAGTAATTAACTAACTACTATTACTAAATGATTAAAAAATATAAATATATACTATTTATATTGCAAAAAGCTTAACAATAACCCAATTTGAATCAAATTACTAAAGCCATCTTTTAAACTATTGATTTAAAAAAAAAAAAAATTCGTCTGTAAACTATTAGCGGAATTTCCCCTCCAAAACAAGTATATACCAGATATTTCATTCTCATGAGTAATGAGTTGGACTGTATAGGACTAGCTCAATATAAAAATAGGTGGCGTACTTTAGTAAGTGCGGCAATGAACTCTCGAGTTCTTAATACCGTAGACTAATTAGGTATTAGATAGTAATAAACATTACTTAATCATATTAAAAAAAAATATTATCAGGATTAAAATAATTTTGTTTATTTCCTATTAAATAGCAAAAAATTTAGTAATCTGAACGAGTAGTAAGACTCGGTGATAAAAAATACCAACATGAAAAGTTTTTGATAAAGTATTTTGTGTAAAATACGAGAAGTATTTTGACCTCATTTACAGATAACACTGCTCTAAATAATGATTGTGAAGTATCTTCAATTATTTTATCATTCTTTTGCGCTTATGACTTTTAATCCTGTCTATGACAGACCTATGTCAATATTACCCAACCTAACAAAACAGAACCTTCCTTTTGTAGGTGCATTAAATGTTAGGCGTCTCTATCGGAAGAGACTGAACTTCCGATGATGGGGCGATCGGGGTTTGAAATCTAGTCATAACTTCATTTGTATTTTTATAAATGCCTTGTGTACTTTAATCTAGTCATTACTTAATGTATATTGAATAGCTTATATATTCGTGTTAACCAATATGTTACAAATACATTCCCTGGCCTAAACTCCAATTATGGAATCTCTGCGTAGGTCTCTATCTCCCCCTCCCCTAAATCACACCTCCCACCACCCATGTATCAATACCTGTCCGAGCTATACACACTTGTAATTAATACTCAAACGGTGTGTATGAATGGTGAAGGTAGAGTTTAGAGAAAGTGTACTTATAATTGTGTGGAGGAAGACTTATAATCTATTTAGGAAAATACACTCATTAATTACTCGCAGGATTCGAATGCGGACCTTGCTGTAGAAAGCAAATCAGACTAGAGGAACTTGACGTTAAGTCCGCATACCCACTGTATCATTTTTGAAACTATTTTAAATTAAACCAATATGTATTTTCTGATGACATTCTGATGGAGCGATTGTGTAAGGATAGAAAAATTATGAACGAACAGGTATTTGAACTCTACTCGCTAACGTCTATACCTTTTTAACTATCCGGGATATCCTTGTCAGTTCCATAACCATAATAAACCTCTAAGAGTAGGTAGATTAATACATTAAATAACAACACTTCTTATATATAGACCCTAATTATTCAGTAAATAATAATAAAAGGTATCTGGTAACCTGGCGGTCTAGGGGTAAGGTGTTGGGCTTCTGAGATGGAGTTCGGGGTTCAATCTCCGGTACCGGTACATATTTATCCAATTATTATTATTAGCACCGCGTCTTACTACCCGTTCGGGTTATACACACTTACGCTAATGTGTAATTGTAGGGTGATTGTGAGATTAAATGAAGGACCTACAGTTTAACGTGGAATCCGAACCACGGTGGAGGCCTGGTATTCCCCATATTCTCAAGATGTCTTGTCAGAGGGGAAGGAAGGGTTTGGTAATCAGATAATATTTATCCAATTGCCAAACCCTGTCTTCACTTCTGACAAGACATCTTGAGAATGTGGGGAATACCAGGCCTCCACCGTGGTTCAGATCCCACGTTAAACTGTAGGTCCTCCAATTCTTCTCACAATCACACTACCATTACGTATTAGCGTAAGTTTGTATAACCTGAACAGTTGGGGAGACTAGGTGGTAATGATGATAATGATGATGATGATGACAATAATTAATTAATAATAATAATAAATAATATAGGTATTTTATTAATGTAATTTGCGATTTTGATTCTATTTCCATTTTACAGTAGCCCTGTGGCTTCTTATGTACTGACTGACCCCTCACACCTGACTTCTCACAGTCAACATTTAGGTATATGTACATTTTGACTGTCCGAAGTGACATTTGCTAAACACATGTTTTTGGAGATCATTTGGTTCGACATAGGGATACATAATTTTGTCTGGTAACTTTTCAAAGCCGTCAGATGTGATCTGTCAGTCAGCACCAAAGAAGCCATGTAGCTACTGTACTAATATTAACAATGTATAGTTGTTATTTTTCATTATGTGTCTTAAGTAATATTTTAGTAAGGAAAAAATGAAAATAATTGTATAATTATTGATCAAATAAAATGTTGTTTTAGAATAAATCAACATTGGCCCCCTATATCATGTTTTGATGTAAAAAAAATGTGCATACTAATAAAATGGTATTGACTATTAAATAGTAAATACAATTTTATTAATTAATATCTATTATTGATTATTAATTTTATAATTTAATGCACATTAACAATTCTAGCATGGTATAGATTCGTGGAGAATTTAGCGCTAACATTTCAATATATATTTTCTTCTTAGCACTACTTCTTAAAATCATCATTTTTTCTATTGTGTTATTGTCTGATCTATACCCATTTAATTGCACTAATAGGCTATTGGAAATAGTAAGGTAAAATTTAGAGACATTATAAGCACATTTTCCTCGAGGTAGAGTGGGAAACATAAAAAAAACACTCTTTGTAGACACACCCGGTAGGATTATGATGCCTGACCTCGCCATCACTGGCAAACCAGACCATAGCCCAATTTAATTATGTACGAACATATATGAGAGCTAGAAAACTTCCAATTCATGTATGCTTTGTATGTAATAGCTATCGTCAAGGCTATGTACAAGGTTAGTTTAGACAACCCCCTCCCCTCTCCTGGCCCATTGCCCCCACATTAATACATAGGTAATTGCTAACTGCGATTAAAGTTTCAGAGGATTATAGCTTTGTTTTGTTTGCTTGCTAATTCGGTCTAACTCTTTGGATGGATGAAGGGAAGGGGGATAGGGGGGGCTCTAAAGTGCTGATAAATCTTGAAACTCTGTGGGCCGACTGAACCGCTGAAGACAAGCTATAATTCACTTGGTTTCTTCTGATGTTGTAAATTATAGACTGACGCTGACGTGACTCCACTTCCAACAACTATTGACCAGGCCCTTAATTTCATTGATAGCTTGGAAGTTCTTGTTCTTTCAATTTCAACATAGATTCAACAATTTAAAACAAATCTCTTATTGTTTGTTAGATTGATAATGATCTTCAAATCAAGATGGAGCCTAAGTTTTGCAGGCGAAGAGGAGATCGATGTAAGTATTTGTAAATGTTAAGTTCATGCCATTGCGTGTCTTCAATTTAATGCAACAGGTTGGGAAAGGATCTTAAAACACAACATGGATTCTCCCACCAGCTAACACTGAACTACTGAATTAAAATTACAGTTACACTGAAGGGTGGAAATACTCTCTCCCCTCTTTATCTCTTTGTTTAAACCATGAATTAACAAATAGACTCTGGTGAGTGTGATAATTACTGCTGGCCGGCTATTACAGTTACAGTATGCTACCAAGCAGACTTCTTTGGTAATCACAAAGTTCTTTCATTGAAAATATTTATGCTGCGCATATTCTATGAGTACAATTTAGAGGGAAATTTTAGGAAAAAACCCTTCCATTATATTCGGGCCGTAACAGTATATATATAGTCATATAAAGGATCCAGTTTAGCTCGCCTTTGCGACCCAGCCGATGCCATTAGGTAGTTGTCACATGGTGAGGATACCCACATTTATATTTTCCAATTCATTTGGGCAGTGTTTTTATCATTGTTCTGTGACTAGTAAAGGTTATCAAGAAAAAAAAATGCCTTCCTTAGAAAACACTTTTTGCATTTTTAAATCAAAAGCATCTTCATTAAAACAATTAAAATTTCTATCCAAAAGGCATTTGAATAAAAGTATTTACTTAAAACATTTTCTCAAAAGAAATGTAGTCTTTAATAATTTATTTTTGTTTAATAACCACTAGGTAAATTACTGTTTAAATCGTGAATGTATGAGATTTTTTCTATTTTAACCTCATCCGTCTGTAATTAAAGTTAACCAAGGAGTGAATTTTCTCTTTTTTTCTTTGATTGTAAAACATACACAATTGTGATGTAATAACATGGAGGGAGCGAGTTCTACTGTTCACAGAACTAATAGCTATTAACATATTTCATTATATAGATTGATTCCAAAACACCCGAGGACTCAAAGGAATGTATTAATGAGAAATTACAAAAACTACAAAATAACCATCCTACCAGTAACAATTTTCCACCCTATCAAAGAAGAGAGCTCGAAAGATTGTATTTATGAAACTAAACAAAATAATGAACTTCAACCATCCTCAACCATCAGTTTTCCACTAATTAAAGAAGAAATGAAGGTAGGTGTAGTAGTTTTTATTTTGATTAAATTTCATTGGTGCTTATTCCCCAATTATCATTGCTTTTGCCCCGAACTGATCTAAATATAAGAATTTTAAAAAGTAAAAGTAATTATAAAAATCTTTTAACATTCATTCCTGGGTGGCGTATTTGGCTAACGCGAGTATTTATTGTTGAGCAAGACTGCCGAAGATGGGGAGATCGAGGTTCGAATCTTGGTCTGGTGAACTAGGTGTGTTATTTCCAAAATTGTTTTTCAGTCTCCATACACGCAAATGCGGGTTCACTTCCTCTAAATTCACCACTTTCCCAATTCCAACGCCATTAGCGTAACTAGTACTTAAGCATGTAACTTGAACGAGTAGCAAGAAACGGTGAATATATATATATATATATATATAATGGGAAACTCCCAGTTTGTTTATGAATTCCAACAAACTGAGAATTCCAAATGTTGGAAAAATACCATAATAGAATAATGTTAATACATTTTAATTTTATTTGCCATTTTTTACTAAAATTAAAATAAACATTATTCTTTGGATTATTTTTTGAAATGGTACTAAAATTAACTAAATTAAAATACTATTAGTTTACAAAATCAATACTATATTATTAATTTTTATAATCAGGGATTTTATCGTGATTTGCTCTGCGATGTTAATTTATTAGCTTATCCAGAACTGATTCTGAAAATTTTCCCAAGAAGATGGTTTTTAGAGATTTAAAGAGCTAGATTCTATTAAATCTTTCTTAGTATGAATTAGAGATGTTATCCTGTGTTTTAACTCGTGCATGAATTATCACTAATATTGAATAGTGCATACAGTGCACAAATCATTGGAATTATACAATGGTTTATAATGAAACATTGCTTAAAGTCTTATCCAAAACACTTATTAGTTATTAATCGAAATCAACATGCTTTACTCTACTAAATATGATATTTAAAACTACTTCACTTAGGGTAAAAAAAAGTCACTATACCATATTTTTTGAAACGCAACGTTTCAAACACGAGCAAAAGATATTTTCCATCTGCTGTGTTAATTGTCTGGAGCTTCTTCTTTAATTCTCATTGGCTAATACATCTCAAGTTGAATGGTTGTATAATTTTATTATTTTCCCCTTTTTTTTTATCAATTTCCATTGTCATAAAACTACTTAGCCATTGGGCCACCTAATTTTTTAATAAAGTTGATTCCATTAATTTTTATGCATCATGTTGAGAGGGTGTGAGTCGATCAGGTGGCGAAGCAAATATATGAATGTAGAGTGTGTGGATCCAAAGCAAGATGTAGGTCATGTAAGACGTGGTCAAATGTTGTAGACAAATGTCTGAAAAAGAGAAACATGAAAATCTTTAAGAATAAAAGTACATGTATTACTTGGTGAATTGATGTTGTTAAAGTGAAGGGAGTATGCAAGGATAGGGAAGTGTAGATAAAGTTATAGTTACAATGTATTAACCATGAAGTTTCTGTTGTTTTTACGCATCTAAGGCATCATTTCCGGAATTGACCAGACTGCCGATAGTTTTCACATGAAATAATTTACTTAATTTTGGTGGTTTATTAGTTCTTTTAATGTAATATTTACATTCCAATTAGTCTGACTCTTAAAGTTAACAGTCTTACTTTGATAGATTACGCCAAGTTTTGCGATAATGGAACTATTTTAAGTTAAGCTTGCTAACTTTTAGAACAAATGATCTGTAAAAAGTCTGTGGTAAGTTTGTTTATTCAACACATATATTTTCCACTACTGGCTGGCTAATCTTGTCATAGCTTCATAAGACTTATATCCTAACTTAAGACTAGGACAAGTTCGACATCCAGTCTCCACGCTGTTAATTTATCAATGTGAAAAGGTAAATCATCCACATTTCCCCATTGACAAATTTTTCAGCCATGCTGTGAATCAAACCCTGGACCCTTAGCTTAGTAACAGACACGCTACCTACTCACTTAGCTATGGTGTACTGTTGACTCCGAAGCTGCAATATTGTGTTCCAGAACATCCATATGAAATGGTTATATCTACAAAGAAGTCTAAAAATAAATTTGAAGTTTTTGAGAGGAATGTAGAACAATTTTTTGTTGACCATGATTAAATCCAAGTGACTGATAAACATACATAGTTTGAGGTGAATACATATCAACTCCTAATGTTTTGTTTCACATCAAACAATCCTGCAGTTTTTGAAACCAAACAAGTGTTCACCAATACTTATCTTTGGACAAAACTAAATATCCTGAAGATAGAAAAATGTAGTTGTGATTGATAATACTTCTTATATTAATGGTATTATGACTACTAATGAAAAAGGTTTTGTAACCCCCGCACCATATTATATGAATTGGTTTCCCTACGTGAAGCCACACCTCCATCCTATAATATATTCTCTGAAACAACTTCTGGTTACACCATTTTAGTTTTGAACTCAAATCACACTTTGAGCTTGCAAAACTACCTGCAGTTACAGCACACATGTGTGAAATCTGTTTGTTTGTTTATGTCTCAATCCAACAACTTAATTCAGGTTGGAAACTGTTTATGATGATGAGTATGAGTAAAAATTAATTAATAATACTATCATTACTCATATATGATACATACCTCCCTTAACCCTACCATAAAAGGGCTCTGTACCAACTTGAACTATGGTTTCAAAATAAAATTGCATAAAGTATTTTATACTTTTTTTGTTATTATTTAGGTAACTATACCTTTACGATGTCAAGGAAGCTTTCCATGAAGAAGTTGTCTTTATTAGAGCATTGTACTCCAGTAAATTTACTACTAATTAGTATTCTTTATATGTGTGTGTGTGGAAAATTTAGCCAGCACTAATGTACCGTTACCCATGGGGCGCTTAAATATACATATTGTACATTCTTCTATTAGAGGCTTTTTTTTTGTACATTAAATGAGTTGATGATGATAGTGATAGTCGATATGAAGGTGTGGTACCAGTGGAAACTCTTAAACCCAACTTGAGCCTTATCGACCAAACCTTGGTGATTTTTGGGCAGTTCTATATTCGGCAAAATCACCCATTGTACCGACCGAGAATCAAACCTGGTACTTCTAGGTTCATAGCCAGGACCAGAGACCACTAAACTATGGGGTCGGTTTTAGTCTTTTATGAAGGAGTGTGAGTTGGTATTGGTCTATAGAAAAATAAAGGAATTTTATTTGAATACTTGGCATACCGACTCCTCAGTCCTTTTAGGAAGGTCTCATGATTGTTTTAGGAGATGGCAGCATTATCTCAATTTGAATTAAAATAGGACTTCCCTCTTCCCTTTGTTCTTTCAATCGTTATGTATTTTATAATGGCTCGAATGTCAGAGTGATTTTAAATTACACCTGTTTTTTAATTTCGGGCAAAGACCATACAAGTGTGATGTTTTCAAAAAGGACTTCAAGTCAAGAGAAATTCAAACAGTCATCTTCTTACACTTTCTGTCAGAGAAAATTTCAGTGTGATTTATATGATAAGGATTTTTATACTATCTTTGATTTATAATATTGATAGAGGTAATTTATTGCACCATGTAACGTGGCCAAAAAAGGGTACATTTTCAACCTTATCGATAAAAAGAATTTACATTTCTCAAGATGTGCTATGCTCCAATATTATTCCTAATTGTAAGAGAACAATATTGTAGCTGCATGAACCCCATCCAAACATATGATCACCTTTGTATACAACTGAGGTTCCTCCAACACCTCCCTGATTAAGACTTCCATATGTTGTAGCATTAGCCACAACTAATCGCAACCAAAAACAAATACGACTTACCCGATTTTACCAACTCCACCTGCAGCTGGCCTGACAACATGCATGACCGGCCCACCAAAACAATCCGCCCGAACAAGATGACCTGCCGAGCTACACATAGAGCTGCACCAATTCGAACAACTCAACAACAACAAACCCCCTCCCAGGTCAACGATTGGAAAAAATATCGCCAGTGCTAAAGTTCCGCTTCCACTCCATCGTTCTGTGTCCTAAGACCTGTATACAAGAGTGACCGTGTGTGTGTGTGGTGCCACTTTGGGACTGGCTTAGTTATTGTTATCGCTAGTGCAAGCGAAGGCGTCAAAGACTTATGCACTTAAAACTTTGGACTCTAACTAAAGTTGAAATATCTAATGATAATGTTTATATTTCTCTTGCACTTGTATTTATTTCGAGGAGTAATATACTTTAACTTGGAACATTTACGCTTGGTATTTGTGTCAAAGATTGATGAGCTTGGGACTTCTACTAAGATTGAAATATCCAATGATAAAATTTTTAGCACTTGTATCTATTTTGAAGAATAATGGACTTTAACTTTAATCTTTTACATTTACTAATGATAATGTTTATATTTCTTTTGCTCTTATATATATTTAGAAGAGTAATGTACTTTAACTTTGAACTTTTCACTTAATATTAATGTCAAAGATTGATGGACTTATAAATTGGAACTTTAACTAAAATTAATTGTTGTCCATAATGCCTTTTTCAATATCTAATAAACAACTTTTGGCTATGAAGTTTGTACTTACTCCCTTTTTATATTCATCCTTAGGTGTCACATGGTAACCAAAGTCCGTAAGATAATCTAACTTGTGGTATTGCTAATGCTGGTTTAATGTTACATATTGTTGAGGTTGGTCGTGGGGACGAGCTTGCAATAGTTCTTTATTGCGTGGGTATTGCTATATTGCTAATGTTTATCTCAGTTTTTCTGCAATTTTTAACTTGCCTAGCAGACTCTTTCAATTTGCTGCTTTAGTGTTTATTTTTATTGTGTTTGAACCATCTAAATTAAGCGCTAGAGTAAATACTATGGTTCACTGTGCTTGAATATTAGGGTGCAGTAAACGGCGTGACTGTGCTAAAAGTTGTTTACGCGGTTCACCTATGTGTAACAACTGTCAATGACAAGGATTTCTCAATTTTGAAAATGTAGACGAACCATCTGATGGCCTTGATATGACTGACAAAGAGGGCAATTTAGTCAATTAATAACCATCAATAATAAATAGGATACAAGAATATAATTTATGCATTAAACTTAAACATCAAACTGTTAATAATAAAAAACATAGTTATATAATTCTATAGGGGAGAGCTCTTTTTAAAAAAAGTGGCTATATCTCTACTTCATGGTTGGTGCATTAAAGAGGCTGACGTACGTCAAATTTGTTTGTGATTGAACTAAAAAAACAGCATTGCTTCTTACTACCCGTTATCGTTATAAGCCAACCAAATAATCAGAAATAAATGTATATATACACACATATATTTCAGAAACAACTTGAAGATATTTGTAAATTATTTGTAATATTCATGGTAGCTGAACAACATAAATTGTCACTCTTGTGTTAGACTTTCCTGCTGAAGAAAGGGATATTGAGGTTCGAATCTCATTCGGGTCTACTGAGAGTGATTTTTCCCAAACGGTTCCCCACTCTCCTTTCACTCAGAAGCTGGTATAAAACCCTCTAACTAGAGCTGGATTTAGAGTTAAGGAGGTCCCAGATAGATAACTAATAAGTCTGCGAAAATGCACACTTTATCAAACCACACTTCTAATTATAGTACATTCACGACAGCTCATAAAGATACTAGAAATAGTCCCTAATGTATCCCTATGCCAACAGCTGACATCTGTAACTTTGGATAACTGTAATAAAAACATTTGGTAATGTATGATTGTGATAGTTAACCACAGTAATTAAGGCCCATATTATTTTTATTTATTTGAAGTTGGTAATAATAATAAGCTTATTTATTTTTATATTCCACATAAAAAATGAGTATTCACAGCAATTTCACTAAAGGTTTTAATGACTATACCCTAAAGAAGGTGATCAATGAATTTAAATTATGTGATTGAACATTATAAAAACAATTTCTTTACAATGATCTACCAGAAGTAATTAAACATATTTTACTCGGTTAACTATTTCCAAATACGATAAAATGATCAAAAAATAATTTATTATATTTATAAAGGGATTAAAAGTATTTTCTATTTCCAAGTAAATACCATGCCTATATTAAAGAGTATTAATTTATGCACTATATTACATGTTATCAGTAACATTACAAAATGAACAAGTACTTTTAATTATTTTTAAAATATGGTTTTTGATTGGGTAATAAGAGATTATTAAACGTAATTAAATAGTGTGAGAACACTTAATTTGTCGTTATTTTAAACATAATATGTGATTAAAAAACTTGACATTTATAACAAAACAGTGGTGTTTTATTTGCTTTGTCCATAGTTAAATACTAGTGAAATCTTGTTTGATCTCAACAACTCCAGTGTTGTGTTATGTAAACTTATATCATTCAGAGTTATTAAAATTCATTTAATATTCCATATTTATCAGGAACTGGCTTTATTCTGGGACTTATATAGACTTATATCCTTATAAATACCACAAATTACTTCAAGCAGCATTGACCCAATTCCATTGATTATTTTAGTAGTACTTTTATTTTTTTATTCTTACTTGAGCCATGTTTTGATTTTCCCTCTTAATATGTATGATAATGTTAATTTGTTAGCTCCTAAATTAGACTTTTAGGATTAAAAAATAAATACACATGTTACTATTTGATAAATATTTAGACTAATTTTTAATTCTTATTTCCACTTTCATTACAGACTGAATTAACACCTTATACTCATGATTTAACATCACAAGTTACTGATGTTTCACTACCATGCAAATATTATAATTTAAAGAGAGGTTTAACTCACAAAGAAGAAACAAGAAATTGTAAATTAATGGATCAAAAGAACAGTATTTTTCTGAATGATTCTGCACTTGTTGAAAACAGTACAACATCTGTTCAAGATATAATTGAGAAGAAAAATGTAAATTTGTTTGAAAAGGTGTGTGATTTTAAAGATTCTATTAGTAAGCACAATAATACCAATCATAATCTAATCCATATTCTACACAGAAAGTATACGTGTAATGTTTGCAATAGAGATTTTAAAGGAAAGGGGAGTCTTAACAAACACCTTCTAGTTCATTCAGAACAAAGAACCTATAAGTGTGATGTTTGTGATAAGAGCTTCAAAATGAAGAAGAATCTTAAAAGACACCTTCTTATTCATTCAAAACAAAGAAAGTATAATTGTGATGTTTGTGATAAGAGCTTCAAGTTGAAGATTACTTTAAACAATCATCTTCTTATTCATTCAGAACAAAGAAATTATAACTGTGAAATTTGTGATAAGAGATTCAACAGGAAGAAGAATCTTAAAAGACACCTTCTTATTCATTCAAAACAAAGAAAGTATAATTGTGATGTTTGTGATAAGAGCTTCCAGATGAAGAGTTATTTGATGAATCACTTTCTTATTCATTCAGAACAAAAAAAGTATAAGTGTGATGTTTGTGATAAGAACTTCAAGAGGAATGGTGGGTTAAACAAACACCTTCTTATTCATTCAGAACAAAGAAATTATAAGTGTGAAGTTTGTGACAAGAGCTTCAAACTGAAGAGCACTTTAAACAGTCATCGCCTTATTCATTCACAACAAAGAAATTTTAACTGTGAAATTTGTGACAAGAGCCTGAAACTGAAGAGTTCTTTATACAGTCATCGTCTTATTCATTCAGAACAAAGAAAGTATAAGTGTGATGTTTGTGATAAGAGCTTCAAGGTGAAGATTACTTTAAACAATCATCTTCTTATTCATTCTGAACAAAGAAGGTATAAGTGTGATGTTTGTAATAAGGGCTTCAAGAGAAAGGATGATTTAAACAAACACCTTCTTATTCATTCAGAACGAAGAAGGTATAATTGTGATGTTTGTAATAAGAGCTTCAATTGGAAGGGTGACTTAATCAAACATCTTACTATTCATTCAGAAGAAAGAAGATATAAGTGTGATGTTTGTAATAAGAGCTTCAAGAGGAAGGGTGATTTAAATAGTCATCACCTTATACATTCACATCAAAGAAAGTATAAGTGTGAAGTTTGTGACAAGCGCCTGAAACTGAAGAGAACTTTAAACAGTCATCGTCTTATTCATTCAGAACAAAGAAAGTATAAGTGTGATGTTTGTGATAAGAGCTTCTGCGCGAAGAGTACCTTATACAATCACCTTCTAATTCATTCAGAACAAAGAAAATATAGGTGTAATGTTTGTGATAAAAGCTTCAATGCGAAGAATAATTTAAACAATCACCTTCTTGTTCATTCAGAACAAAGAATGTATAAGTGTGACGTTTGTAATAAAAGCCTCAAGAGGAAGGCTGATTTAAACAGTCATCGTCTTATTCATTCAGAACAAAGAAGGTATAAGTGTGATGTTTGTAATAAGGGCTTCAATAGAAAGTATGATTTAAACAAACACCTTTTTATTCATTCAGAACAAAGAAGGTGTAGGTGTGATGTTTGTAATAAGAGCTTCAAGAGGAAGGGTGATTTAAACAAACACCTTTTTATTCATTTATAACAAAGAAAGTAAAAGTATAATTTAGTAAAAATGGCTTCGAGCCAAACAGTCACCGTGTTATTCATTCATTACAGTGAAAGTACCTGTTGTATTTGTGTGAAAAGGTTTCACTAATAATGAATATTATCAACAAACTTTTTTAAATTCCTTATTAAATAAGTAAATAGATGTGCAATATTTGTATCAAGTCTTTAATGTCAAGAGTAATTCTAACACATCCGTTATTATTCATTCTGGACCAAGAAAACACAAGTTTTATGTAAATAGTCAAATAAGGAAAGTAAATGTATTTTTGCTATAGTTACTACAATTAAAATCAAAACCATCTTTATCGATTTTACTGCATCCATTTTATTTAGTAGCAAATAAGTTATACTGTCCTTATCAACAGTAAAAAAAATATACATTCTTCCTGAACCCTTAAGATTACTTTTATCTCAGACACAATTTTATAAGAACCTGTATGATTAAATCCAGAAAGTTTGAGCAAATATTTGCCAGCGAGCAAACTCGCAACTCATGAACTCAAAAATCGCAGGCTGTCCCAAAACAGAGCTAATTTTGAACGGTTTCTACTGTTGTGTCGGTCGGTGTAGTGTTGTTTCGCTTGCGACTTAATTTCCAATTCGACAACATTGTAAAACCATGACAAATCAAAGGATTAAGGTAATGAGGTGCCACAACACGCCATTGTACAATTGTAACTGAAAGTAAACAATATCATTGTATTGAGTTCATCATGTAAAACGATATGTTTCATTTTATTAGATAACCAAATTCCAGCTGTATGCATCTAAGCTGGTTGTCTCAAAATTTTCTCATGTTATATGAGTAAAATTTAAATCGTCCACGTTATCAATGTCCACTTTAGCTTTCTTGGTAGCGTGCTTGTTAGAAACTAATATGTTCACGAGATCGACCCCACTCTGATTACAATATTTTAGTTTTGTCTGAATTTAAATCGTTTGTTAATAATTATAATTCAGTAATATATTACTTTATTTTCGTAACTATTTTTAAAACATCTTGCTTAGCCCTATTTTTAAATGTGTACATTTTTATACCATAAACCCATTAATTTAATTTTTAAATAATCACTTACATACAAAATTTCAAAGTTAATGTACCGTTTTTAATTTACTACCTTGATAAATTATTTCTAGGGAATATTTTGGTATTCTTCGTAAGCTCAAATACCTTGTATACTTCTATAAACAATATTTCAAACAAGTTATATGCATGCTAATACAATCATTAAAATTTAAATTCTGATAAATAAAAGAAATTGAGATGACAATGTTTGCAATAAGGATTTTAGAGAAAATAAGATTCTTACTAACACCTTGTAGTTCATTCAGAAAAAGAATTTATAAGTGTGATGTTTGTGATAAGAGCTTTAATGAGAAGGATACTTTAAACAGACACTTTCTTATACATTCAGAACAAAAAAAGTATAATTGTGATGTTTGTGATAAGGGCTTTAAGGGGAAGGATACATTAAACAGTCACCTTCTTATACATTCAGATCATAGAAAGTATAAGTGTGATGATTGTGATAAAGGCTTTAAGGGGAAGAATTATTTATACAAACACCTAGTTATTCTTTAAGAACAAAGGAATTCTAAGTGTAATGTTTGTGGTTAGGGTTTTAAGAGGAATGATAATTAATACAATCACCTTCTTGTTCATTCATAACAAAGGAACTATAAGTGTAATGTTTGTGATAAGGGATTCAATGTGAAGTGTGATCTAAACAAACACCTTCTTAACCATTCAGACAAAGATAGTATAAGTTTGATGTTTGTGATAAGAGCTTAGAGAGGAAGGGTGATTTAAACAAACACCTTTATATAGAAGTGTAATTTAAACAAACGTCTTATTCATTGTAAACAAAGATAGTATAAGTGTGATGTTTGTGATAAGGGCTTTAAAGAGAAGTGTAATTTAAAGAAACACCTTCTTATTCATTCTAAACAAAGATAGTATACTTAATATTTTCTGATTAGGGCTTCAATAATAGATGAATATTACCAACCACCTTGTACAGTCGCTTCTCCTATTTAATAGAAAAAGTTAAGAATACATTTACAAACAAATATAAATAAGTTTAATAAGAATTAAATCGGTTACAATAAATATATACATCCCAATAGGGAAGAATTGAATTAAATACCTAGGTAACTAGGAATCTACAGAAGTAAGGTTGAGTCTTTTGTTTAGTCTAGTAACTCTTTTAATTAGATCAAACACATATTCTACTACAAAGGTGTGTCTGCCTCAACACAACAGCAATTTAAATAGGAAGCAAATATTAACTTAATATTAAGCTACAATAAACAACATCCATCAAGCCTAGTGACTACTAGACTTAGACCTGAAAGGCATGTACATGGTATATAGTTGAATAATAGGTAATGATATCAAATTTTAGTAAGTCCTTGTTTAAAGAGTTTCTACGATATTAGCAGGGCCGCGTCAGAAAACTAGGGGGGCAAAGGCGCCAATTACCTTGGCCCTCACATTCCAGGGGGCCACATTTCCTCCAAAAATTATTAAATTCTATTACCTTTATTATTCTGAATTTTGCATCAAACAGTGTACAGATAATTAACAGCAATAAGTATTTGCTTAGTGGTCTTAGTTGTAGTATTTATTTCCAGATCTTTGAAAACCCTAACTTTACGTAATTTAAGATTAACATTATTCGAGTAATGTGTTGCAGGAGAGTAGAATACACCACCATTGTGCTATCGCTGTTGGTCCACAGAAAACTAACTGTGTAATGATACAGAGAGGAATTTATTTATATAACTTAATTTGTATACATTTAATAAAGTACAATCATATATTGGGTTGATCAATATTCAATATAATATTAAATGGTGGGCTACAGGAATTTAGGCTCTAAATATAGTATGGCGTGTCTATTACTAAATATTACTGCCTATACACTCAATAGTATATTTATACTTCCACCCTATCTAGGACACTATAACTAGTGCAAACAACAAATATATTAACTAATACAAATGGCGCCTGAAGGGGGTCGGACAGTGTCCACTATCCCAGCGGGCCACTACTATGAACTAGTAGCACTCCCAAAGGTTTCGCACCAAAAATAAGGTACATTTATGAGAATTAATAGGGACTGGTATCAGTCACAGACCTAATTAGGTCACTGAAAAATGTGTTAGATAAACTTATTTCCACCATTATGTGATCATAAGTATTAAGTAAGCCTAAGCTAGACCTTACAGTTTAGGGTGTCAATACATTTCCCTAGTATATAATAATATGTCTTAAGGACATAAAAAAAAAGTCAGAAATATTGATATACCAAATCATGTCATATCAACCTAGATAAATAGAGCATGAAGCGCATAATTCAAAACTACGCCATATGGGCATCCGAAAAACAAATCGTAAACTCTGACAAACAAAACTATGTCATATGGACATAGAAAAAAAGGTTACTAAGACTCCAACACAGATTCTGACTTTCAAATACTCACGGTCTCAGACGAGGCTTCAACTGCGCTGAGGTGGAGAGACCGACGCCTCACACATCGTAGTCACCAGTAGCTTGTTCGCTTATGTAGATTTACGTCCAAGTTGTTCCTTCGTAGAATTGTTAAATTAGAACACAAAATGTGAAGCGAGGGATGAATATTTTATACAAACAGTCCTACCATTAGGGTTATATGCTTAAGTACTAATGGATTAGGAATTGGGAAGGTTGAATTTACGGGAATTGAATCTACATTTGTCTGGAGGGTGAGTTGCAAAACTATTTAGGAAAAAACCACTTCCCAATTCACCTGACCGTGATTCAAACATTTATCTCTCATTCCTGGTAGTCTGGCTCAACACGAAACTAGCACGTTAGCCAGCTAAACCACCGAGGCGTGTGACAAATAATTAGGAGCAATGAGAATAAAATCTGCATCTCTGGTTTCATGTTCTAACTTACCTCTCTCATCATAAGAGTGGATCACAGGTGACGAAGACCTGGTGAATAATTTTTTTAATGTTTATATTTAAATATCTTTGAAAATTCCAATCGTAGGTTAATTTAAGCTGCTAATAGGAAAATGTCATTAAGTGCAAGTTATCATGGTTTTCTTGTATTTGTACAAAAATTGGTAAACTCTAAGTTAATATTAATCAGAAAACAGCCTAAGTATCTTGTATTACTCACACCAAATGTTTGGATTTCTAAGTAAAAAAAACCCTCAATGTCTATTTATACGATGCTAAGGTGTCTTGTAGTTATCACACGTGATTTTCAACTCGGGTATAACATCGAATTGTTAATGTCTTTTTTTGGTGTTATTGACTCTAGTAGAATATTTTTATTTATGATATTTAACTAAACTTTTCGTACATTTAAAATTCGAACTTGACTTCGGACGTTAGATAGAGAATAAGGTATTTTCTTGTTTTGAAAAGATTACCTAGCAAACCTAAAGCGGCTCTCTAAAAATCCGAGCAAAACGCTATTCGACCTTTAGGTAATTTATTAGAATCGAAAAATAATTAGTTCTGTTATTGTCGATAAAAATGAGAGGATTGAAGCTTCACATACTGTTATTCAAAATGGATGTAGTGATATTCATTTAGTAGCCAAATAGGAAAGAACTAGCTTAATTTATTGTTTTTCATTTCCTTTAATTAGGGGATCTTCGGGGTTGCTGTTGGTCTTGATAGATTCTAGAATCATTGGATAACGAGCATTGATCCTTATAATATTAGTGGATAGACATATGTGGCCGGAATTTTCGAGCTCTCGTCTGAATATTATTGTGTAAGAGAAAAGGAAATATTCGGGTATCTTTGTCTCTTCTACATACACAAGGCAACTTAGCATTTTGTTATTGTTCACTAATTTGATAGCATATAATAGATAAATCACTGTAGTAAATGAAATAAATGTGATATTAAAAGCCTTAAAGATCAAAATATAGTTTGAAACTCATGGGTTTATTCTTTAAATAATTTGATGTAGGTTAATGAATACAATAACTTTTGAAGAAAGGCTTTGTCTCGTAGCAGAATCCTACCCTATAGTATTATAATAGTAGTAAAAAATTTCCAGAAGTTAATTTAAAAATCAGTTCTAAATGGCCGTTTGTTCTACCAATACATTATTAAATAATTGGATACTGGTACGAAATAAAGCTATCAAGTGCGTGTACAATCGATAGAGACTAAAGTGCTGTCAATCTTGAGTCTTCATATGTTTGATCTTTGATATTTAATTCCACAACAGAAGCCTTTGCGCCGTATTTTCATAAACTTTCGTGTAGACTGTAGATTAAAGCGAACTGTAGACAAATACTACTCTGTTACATATCCAATGATACTCACGTGTAAGTTAAAATTAATGAGTGTATTCAATATATTTTTAAATGCATAGTTTTAAATTTTTAGCCTTTATTAAAGCAGGCGCAAGCTGGTACTACTTCACCACTGTATTTGTTCTACTTTTGCTACTAACACTGTGTTTGAACTTGTTATTATCCTAAAGCCCCGTCTACAGACTTCGAATCTGTAAAGTGTGTAGTATTCCGCAAGAGATCGACTCCACATTTACAGATTGAACAGCGTACCATAACCCTTTCTTTAATTCTATAGTTTCTATCACTCTATAGATCTTGATTCAATTTTAACTTTATTTGGACTACGAATGACAGCAAAGTAAGCATGCGCGCGGAGCAAAATAAAAGTACTAATGGCACTATCATAATAACTACACCAAACAGCTCATGTTTAAATATAATAGTTGTGACTGCACTTAGCCTAACTTTCAAATGTAACCTATCCTAGACGTTTTATAAAAATATGGTGTATAGTTATCTTTGTTAGTAATTGTTTAGGTGCATAGCATAGCGCATATCTCTAGAATATTTTATTTCGAAGAGTTTATTTAAATTTCACTGAGAAAAACTTTTAATTATTCCAAGTACAAAAACAGCACTCTAATGTTGATTGTTATAGCATAGGGCCTAATCGACATGTAAATCACATGGCTTAATCACATCGTGGTGCCAACCAATTAGGAAGGCGGAGACTAGAGACTCGTCCAGAAGTCTGAAAGTGCTACACATGAATTATCCTTAAGCCATTGATGGTACTGTATAGGCTCTGATGGACACCTAACCATTTTTTATAACCCATCAGTTTCCCGTGTAAGCACTGTTCTTATTCACTATACACAGCCGACAATGTGATGCTTAAGACTGTAGTTCCTTATTGTTAGTTTATAAGTCATGTGCTGATGTAGCTACTTGGTTCAGAAAGTGTACACACTTCTAAAAAAAAATTTCAAATATTAATTAATGATAGATATTATTCTATAATTTAAAGAATATATTTGTTGCTTAATTTACTATGAAATTAGAGTTGGTAAAATAAATTTTAGAGATTAGAGATAGATATTATATAATTTAAAAAATATATTTGTTGCTTAATTTACTATGTGATTAGAGTTGGTAAAAGACATCTTTACTTAATTTTCTCATTTAATTTGTTGTTTCCTTTGTAGGCCACTGATGGCAGTTTAACTTTCTTCTTTCTAAGATGGATGAGGGTGTTAAGAACTCTCCACTAACTACAAAGACAGAGCCGGAATGGAACTCTTTTATTGGTCTCGATCAAAACGTGGAGTTTAAAACGGAGGTAACTTTAAGCTGTGACTAATGCCAATATATTTATCTTCTTAACATTCATGTAATGTTCACATAACTTAACCAGTTATCCTTATGCTCTTAAAAAGAATCCATCATGATGCAGTTAACTTAATGGACACTTAATGTTCACTCCACTTAAGAGTGGTTCAGGGGAAAACTTTCACGCTACTTAAACGTTAATGGAAGGGTACTGCATGCTGTATCCAGCCAATCATTTTGTTAGCCATGTCAATAAGGATATTTGGTACTTCATTCGTTTGTTTATGGAATGTAGATGACTTATCCGGTATAGTTTGATCTCGTCTTGCAAACTAAACAATGTAGCCTTTTGTTACACTCTATTATGTATATCCAGTATTCAATAAGCTTTGATTGCAAGTACTTAGAGCCTAATCATTGCTAAATGCCTTTTGTTAATTTTAGTGGGTTTTCATACTGTTCAAATCCATTTTCTGTTTTTAGCTTGAGCTATGTTAAGTCACGTGAATCCTAATCAAACATTAATTTTTCTCTCTCGTTATCTAAATTTTTATGAAATTTAAGTGAATGTTATGCCATGTGAACTTTAAGTGTATTATCCCTGCATTAGGTATTTTAATAACACTAATGATATGGAAAGCTAAAATTTTGAGG
>CABFVX010008105.1:13874-26288 GCA_902151425.1 Timema shepardi | reverse complement strand
GATTGAGCCACAGAGACAAGGTAAAACTCAATTGCTTTCTTCAGTTACCGTCAATTGGGGGCTGGCGCTGAAGCGACTCTTCACTTTCTACGACCATTGACCGGGCCCTTAAACATAAGCACAACGGCTTATATATGACATACCCCTTGCATCTTTCTCCCCTCGTCAACAGTGTAAAAACTAACCAATAGAAAGAGTCCTGGCGACAGGTTTTGAGAAGGCTAGCTTCTTATTGGTATAAGGAATTGGCGTCTTTATCAAATACTGCGGAGTAGTTCCTTTTAACAGAAAATAGCGCAGTTGTTCTTTTAACAGGAAATATGGTATAAAATATATTTTAAAGGTGTAATCCTTTTCCCATTATTTCTGAGAAGTGCGTGTTTCTTCATGGATGAATCTTAAAAGGACATTCTACATATATTACTTTAAAGAAAAATTACCTTCATCCATGACCTTATATATAATTTAGAGTAATCCAAACCAATATCATTACAATGTAGTAGTTAAAACATTAGACTATCAACTCGTAAAAATGGTCCTTAGACTTAGCCTATACAAAATACACTCTTTCATTGTTGTTTATTATCTAGGGATTTTGAGATTGTATACTAAATTATTGTTGATTCTGAGTATTTTATTTAAATAAGAATAACAAAACTTTATTATCTTCAATATAATGTTATCAATTCATTTAGATATTTAATTATAGTAAAAAGAACGATCTTAAACTAAAATAGTTAATCCTATAACAAAATAATTAATTTTTGAAATTTTATTTTATATAAATACTTATTTTACATGTTTGTATATTATATATAATAATAAAACTTAGATTGCAAGAGGGAGTATAATTTATAAAAATAGAAAAATTCTCTCTAACTTCCTCATAAAAGGCTGTATATAAAAAAGACGATATTATATTACAATTTTGTTTTTAATATCTGATTTAATCTTCCATTTTCGCTAAATCTTGGTCGGGTGTATTGAGGGAGATTTGTTTTCCAATCACTGTCCCACTCTCCTTCACGCCAATGTGGGTAATTGTCCTCTGAATTAATCCTTCCTTACAATTAGCCTAAATAGGATATGTGCATATTGCCCGAATGGGTTAGTGAGACAATGCGCAAAATATAAATAAAAAAATATCCCCCAACTACCCTTATGACTCAAACACGGAGAATGATTCTCTCATCTAATAGGGCAATCACTTAAAAGTCGCAATATTTTGTCGTTACGTTTGCCAATCGGGGGGTATCACGTCACCCCATTCAACTATTGTTCGTGCCTGAGAGTGATCTTGTGGGAGAAAGCTTCTCCCCTCATCACACCACCCAAACTAATGACATGTGACGTCACACAGCCCCAGATGGCTTCGGTACCTGCGTGTAACGATCTCGTTATTGAGACACATATCCTCTTTTGTTTGGGTGATCCCTCGCTTTCGGGGAACCTGTTAGCTCACAAATATTACCATCCGAGTCGACAATAGACTATATGTATAGATGCAGGGAGCGCTCGTCCACGCGGTACAATGACACCCAAGAGTGGGGACTCGCCCACTTAAAACCGTGCGTTCAGGCAGATTAATTTCGTTAAAATGTTCTTCTTATTTTTTGGTCACCGCATCTAACTGTGGGGTGTACGCATATATTATACTAATAATTCTGGTGTAGGCTAGACTGCCAATGGTGGGAAGATCGAGGTTCGAATCTCGGTCGGATGTACTGAGGGTGGTTTTTCCCGAAATGGTTTTCGACTCTCCCTCCACGCAAATGTGGGTACACCTCCTTTAATATGACCTTCCTTCCTAATCCCTTAAACCATTATAGTAATTGGTTCAAAAGCGTATAATCCGAACGGACGGTAAGACGCGGTACTAAAAACAAAAAAGACGCTGGTGTGTTAGGGACAGAGAAGGTTGCATTTCTAGTAAGTGTAGCCCTATTTGCGTGAAGGTGTAGTAGAAAATAACGGGAAAAAACCCTAAGTGTCCCTGACCACGATTTGAACCCTGATCTCCACAATATTGAAAGTCCAGTCTAATTGCGAGAGTGACAACTGGTTTAAGCCATTCAAACACCGAAGTGGGTTTTATTTAAAATATAGGTTAGACAAGTATATTTTCACCATCAAAAAATCCCCTGTAAGATAGTTAAAAAAAACTCACACATTGGTGGGCACGTGGGCTAAAGTGTCGATCTCGACTATTCTGATTTTCCGGTAACGGGGCGTGGTCATGGCTATTGTCCCAGCTGGGTTTACTGAAGGTTTTTTGTTTACTAAATAGCTTATCTTTCTACCTTCACAAAATATGGGTACAATTTCTCTAATTTAAGGGCCAGTTTCATAGTAAAATTTAGTACGCCTCAAGTGCGGTGCTACACTAACTACAAGACGACACCTATCTAAACCAGAATGGAATGGGCCAGTTTCCTATGCGAGAACAGCCCATTCCATTCGAGTTTAGGTAGGTGTCGTCATCTACTTAGCGTAGCGCCGCACTCGAGGCGTACTAAATTTGTCTATGAAACTGGCCCTATAACTCATCGTCTGACACCTTAGCTCAGACGGTAGCGTGTCTGTCTACTGAGCTAAAGGTCCTGGGCTCAATTTCTGGCATGGCTGAATAATTTATCATTAGTGTAATGTGAGTTTCCCCTTTAACAGTGATGAATTAACGGCCGGGGGGCTGGGTGCTGTGTCTGTTGTAGATCTAAGTTAGTTTATAGGTCATGTGCTGTTATAATCAAATCAATTGGTTCAGAAAGCGCACGTTAAATACCTTAAATAAATTATATATACATATACCTCATCATCTTTGACTAGTAATGTAGTTAGATGCGCATAGCCCGGAAGGACGCGAACAGAAAAAAGAGAGAGAGAGAGAGGTAAAGTTAACAACGCTTTCATTAAACCTCTTTAAAGTTTCACTCGCATCAGTGGGTACCCTCGCAAATGCTGGTAAATTACTACTACATTCTACCTTCATCATCCCTACCCCATTAGTATATAAATATGGTAGCCAAATCAGATATTAAAAGGTGTGGCACAAATTAAACAGGTAACCTTGAATGAGAGGATTAATATAATATATTATGATGAGCCTCAACCCTTAAACCCCCTCAGTAAAGCCCATCACACCAGTAGGATAGAAAATTATAAAGTAGGAATTTAGGACAACTAGTTTAAGTGTTACTTACCATACTCAAATATTGTAAGATTCGATAAATAAATTGAAGTAGACAAAACAGTACAAGTAGAAATAGGTCCTGAGTTACACACTAGGTATCTGGGCAGGTATGTGAGGATAAATAAATAAACCGTCATATTAATGCTTTCTAGTGGGATGCATGAAACCTTTTAACAACAACAAAAAATTTAAATAACCCGCCTCGGCGGCGTAGTTGGCTAACGCGCGAGTCGTGTTGAGCTCGACCGCCGAGGACGGGGAGATCGAGGTTCGAATCTCGGTCGGGTGAACTCGGGGTGGTTTTTCCTAAATGGTTTTCCACTCTCCCTCCACGCAAATGCGGGTTCACTTCCCCTAATTCAACCTTCCCAATTCCCAATCCATTAGCGTAATTAGTACTTAAAGCGTATAACCCGAACGGGTAGTAAGATGCGGTGCTAAATATTAATTAATTAATTAATTAAATTTAAATAAACAGTATAGATGAGTCACTTCAGTGGCCTAATAGTCTAAAGCGCCACTTTCATGCTAGGTTGGCCTCTCGATGACGGGGAAACCAAGGTTCAAATCTTGGTCGGGTGTACTGAGGGTGGTTTTCCTAAATGGTTTCCCAATCTCCTTCCATGCAAATGTGGGTAGATTAATTCTAAAATGCTTCCTTCTTCCTCCTTACCACACCAGAGTAATGTTCATATAATATGTGTATAGCCTGAACAGGTAATAAGACACTGTGATAAAGTTTATATTTTGTGTGTAATACATTCAACGCACTGACCACGCGACCAACACTCGAGATGTGAAGTTGCTCACTATTGAGGCGGTGAGAGGTGGTAATGGCTTGGTAAATATCTCCAGTATTTTACAGTTGAAGGTCCTATCACACTTGAGCTAGAAGGACGAGGACTCTGAGTGACACTTATAAAATAGGTCCTCTCATTCAAGACGGAGACAGATGATATAATGTATCCACGACCAGTATAGAACGATTCTGATATAGAGGACCTTATAGAATTTATATATGTTACCGTGAAAGCTGCAAACGTGACGACTGCTGGTAATCGACAGTAATTTTCCGTGATTTATTAGTTTACACTTGTGGATAGTGGAAATGAGTGTTAGTTTATAATAACTGCCGGTAATTTACGAGGACGTTAAGTGGAGCCTGTGTATTTTGGAAAAAATATAACGAATTTATTTCACTGTAGTTAACTGGAAATTGATAATTGAAACCTAGAACCAAATGCCACATAGTAGATTCGTTGCAAATATTTACAACTAATAATATCACAAATGTTGTTACACCCTTACAAAAAGAAAAAGTTACGGCACCATAGTTTAAAGTTATTTAGGGTAGGGTAGGTTAGGCTAGGTTAGGCCAGGGTAGGGTAGATTAGGGTAGGTAAGGGTAGATTAGAGTAGGTAAGGGTAGATTAGGGTAGGTAAGGGTAGATTAGGGTAGGTTAGGCTAGGGTAGGGTAGGTTAGGGTAGGCTATGTTAGGGTAGGTTCGGTCAGGGTAGGTTAGATAAGGATAGGTTGAGATGGATTAGGTTACTACAGAATTCATTCTGAATAAAAAAATCACACACGGTACAATACACAGCACGCCGTCCCTGAAATATGTAGTTTATAATGCGCAGATAGATGTGCAGTGCATTCTTCCTTTATTTTCAACATACACAAGCGTACCCTCACGATTACTGGTATTCGCCATTTTGGATCCCTCGATTACGGGTACACACCGGTGAAAGACTGTTATATAAATTGAATTTCCGACATCCACCAGTGAGAAACAGTGAATCCCGGAACGTGGTTGATTACCGGCAATCGGATCGTTTTCTGTTTTCACGGTAACATATACAGGATGTTCGTAAACTCTACGCCCAAACTGCCCATATAGTATGTTTTAACCAAAAGTAATACAAAATCCCTATACACTTACATGCGGAAAACTATGATTATGCCATTAAATTGTGTCCAAAGTTTCGGCGTGCAGCGCTGGGATAGTAAAACTGGTAATGAGCTATATGTAACAACTACAAACAAATGGGGTAATACTTACCCTGTGCCCCGTTGGACTCGAACTCTGGCATCGTGAGCATTGACCACCTCTCGCCAAACAGTTCCACAGACTAAACGGAGTCGTTATGCTATAGCCAGCTCTAGAAGAAAGCCCTGCCCAAGAGAAAATAATGAAGGCGTTTCGGCGCGTATTAGTTGCCGCTTCCTCCGCCAGGGACATTCTCAAAGTTTCTAGTTCTATGGATGACCGGCAGAGTCCCCACTCCATCCCCTCCTTTCTCCCTCCTATCCTCCCCGCTCTCTGTGAACATGGCTGTCCGTTTTAAATATATAATGGGATGTTTTGATAGTATAGTCACTCATTGCACTATAGGCTAACTGAGGTGAGGGCGACAGCTTAAGCTGTGACTTAATTGTATTTATCAAAAAAGAATTCGGGTTAACATGCGGAATTTAATTCAAAATTACTAATCTGGTCTTAATATTTATAATTGTCATACATGGGGACTGGTTTCTTTTTGGTGTCTACGGAGTTATGTTGTATCCTCGTCTTAATTATTTTTAACTTACTTGTGGAACTTATTTTTGAGTTCGCATTTTGTCTCCATTTTACGTGAGAGTAGCGCATGCTAATTGTCGGTATTGTTAATGTAATATCGATTGCCTCAGTTGCCTTGAGCAGTCCATAGGGATGCTGATCGCCACTAATTTGTGTGATTTATTTATGGCTCTATTTAGTGAGAATTCATTAACAAGTGGGGTACTTATATTCGACGCTGTTGTATTTACTTTAAAATGCGTGCGAACTGTGTATTAGTTGCTAGATATTCTCTTGGTATTGTACTTTATACCACATCTCCCTATTATGTCTGAGAACTAGATATTAGCTCGAAAGTCGAGCTGGCTTTATCACAATTTTGCTATGTGATCACGAGAGCCTTTGTGAGTATTGCGCCCCAAAAATTAGAGCTATTAGAGGCGGGCCCCACTTGATATGGATGTATTTATTTTAGGACGGTTGAGTCTATATCAAAATATATTTAGTAATGTAATATCCTTGTTCGATACCAATTCGCTTGGCTTGGGGTTATCTTGTAAGCTTCATACTTTTATGGCATAGTCTATTATTGTTGTTCTTAAAATATTATATAAATATTAAATTTTCTGACTTTGAACTTTCTAGTTTATTATTGTTATTCAAGAAACATTATATAAATATTAAAGTATCTAACTTTGGTCCTTTTAGTCTATTATTGTTACTCTTGAAACATTATATAAATATTAAAGTCTCTAACTTTGGTCCTTTTAATCTATTACTGTTATTCTTGAAATATTATATACATATTAAATTCCCTGTCTTTGAACTTTCTAGTGTATTATTGTTATTCATGAGATATTATATTAATATTAAAGTCTCTGACTTTGATCCTTCTAGTCCATTATTGTTATTCTTGAAATATTATATAAATATCAACGACTCTGACCTCGAACTTTCTAATCTATTTTGTTCTTCATGGAAAGTTATGTTAATGTTAAGTTTGCTGACTTTGAGCAATCTAATCTACTTTTATATTCACGAGGTATCGTGTTTCCCGGATTCTGTCAATCATGTCAATATTAGAGTGTAATGGTACATAATGTTTAATTTCTAAACCTCCGATCTTACACACTATGATCAATAGTCTTACTTTTATATTTTGTTATTGTTTCTTAATTATATCTCTTATATCCAATACATATTTTGTTACTCTTTAATAACCTCCTGGCTTTTATTTCTTGGGAAAAGAAGGTGATTACAATCTGTCAAGCATGGATGTACAAGGTGAATATAGGAGTTAGGCGCAATAATAGCAAGCACTTTCTGTGATGTAGGAGCGCCAATGACGACCCTCAGAACTAGATGAACTGGTGTGTTGCTTACTATTAATTGTGGTATGTTCTACTGCCGTGCTCCAAGATGTCGAGGTGTGTAGTACCACGCGCCTAACTCATATGCAACCTGTTATACAGTATACACTATACACGCGTACTCAAACAGCTTTGCTCTCCCTGAACTGTACGCTGAAACTTTGAACACAATTAAATGGCATTAGCATAGCTTTCCGGATGTAATTGCTTAGGGATTTTATATTACTTTAAGTTCAAACAATCTATACGTGAAGTTTGGGTTATGAGTTTTGGAACATTCTGTGTACACACACAGACACACACACACTTTTTTTTTTGAACAACATTAATGACATTAAAAGTCAATACATAGGTTGAAAATCGTTGTACTAACGGGGATGTTCATATGGGAAGAACTATATTCCAATTAATTTAAACTAGTTTAAAAAAATGACACCTATACACGGGAATTGAAACCGGAACTTTTGGCTTAAAACAACAATGCTGTACCATTGAGCTACCCAAGTGTCATTTTTCAACTAATTTAAATTAATTGAAACGTGGCTCCCTCAATTTGGCCCCTAAAGTGTGTCACGGAAGAAAGGCTAGGGGTATAAAATAAATATATATAAATTTCAATACTTTCAAAATATATCTATAATAATTTATTGGCAAAAGTAATTTGTTGCGTTCTTCAGGGATACATATCTGAATATTCACACTAATAAAATATATATGAAGTAGCTATAATGTAGAGGTAATGTACCCATAAGTGCGTGAAGATAAACTATTTATAAAAATAAGTCGACTCAATACACCATAAGGTGACTTGGCGGTCTAGGGGTAAGGTGTCAGACTTCTGTGCTGGCGGCTGGGGTTCAATCCTCGGTCCCGGCACAGATTTATCTGATTACCANGGCGGTCTAGGGGTAAGGTGTCAGACTTCTGTGCTGGCGGCTGGGGTTCAATCCTCGGTCCCGGCACAGATTTATCTGATTACCAAACTCTTCTTTCACCTCTGACAAGACATCTTGTGAATTTGGGGAATGCCAGGCCTCCACCGTGGTTCGGATTCCACGTTAAACTGTAGGTCCTCCATTTCATCTCACAATCACCCTACCATTACACATTAGCGTAAGTGCGTATAGCCCGAGCGGGTAGTAAGACGCGGTGCTAATAATAATAATAATAATACACCATACCAGGATTCGAATCCTTACCTCTCCGTTCCCTGTAAAACCCGCTAAAAGAGAGTGACGTATTTTCCCACATGCTCACAGACGCGAGAAATCGAATTGTTCATTAAACGAATATCTATCTGTGTATTTAACCATAAAATAGTTTTAACTGGTCATGAATTATGTATGATATGTGAAATGAGTCAAATCTTGCTCAACGCATCATTTTAATGATTAGTTAGTTAATGCATTTCGCATTCTGCATTTCACTAATCATTTAAAAACCAGTTATTTCATGTAGATGAATTATAAATTTTAATAATTAATGTCTATATTTAGAAGCTTTGTACACCATGGGACATCTAAATAAATTCTTGATACATTAGTGAGAGGCATACTTTTAGGTTTTATTAAATTTGTTGAAATATTATAATAACGGGTTTTAAATATATAATGTTTAATCCATTATAACAAAAAGTGAAATTGAATAGTTTAAATAATTATATAGGACCACTATTTTTTTAAAAGCTATTCTTCTTACATATGTTCATATATGTAAACCACCATTTAGGAAAAAGGAAACAACATAATTATGGCTTTATTCGTGTATTTTTTTAAAGCAACTTATCTAACTAATAATTTCTGATGCACGCGTATGTACTAATTACATTAATGCATTAGGTATAAGGAAGTTGAATTTTGAAAATGTACCCAAGATTTCCTAAAGAAAGAGTGGCAAACCATTTAGGGTTAAATACTCACTACACCCCACCAGAATTCAAAGCCCAAATATTATTGTCATCGGCACTCCAGTCTAAGGTGAGAGTAATGGCAGTGATTCTCAAAGTGTGGTCCTTGAAACACTGTTGGTCCACGGCGGTCTATAAAGTGGTCCGAAGTATCCCAGGAAATTTAATAACACTAATGAATTAAAGACTGTTGACCAAATATGATATAAACATTTAAAATTAAAATGGTTATAAATTAAATTTACAAAGAATACGGGCCTTTCAACGAATATCGTGTTGCAGCTAGCTACGAATGTGTTGGGTTTCAAATAAGAGGCTTCCCTCATGTGCATATGTTTTTTGTGGCTAAAAGACGCATCGAAAATACAATCATAGTGATTAACCAAATGTATTAAATTGTATCAATTGTATAGATAGATTTATCGCTTACGAATATGATCCAGACAGCCCATACGTATACTAGATTTGTCGTAAACATAATCATAATTACGATTATTAAAGAACAACGAGAATAAATGTAGATTTAATTTTTCTTTACCAGTAATGTCAAGAACAGTGATTCTTGAACCACTTTCTGAAACCCATAATAAACCAAAATATTCTCACATTTTAACAAACATTACATGTGTAATACACCAGTAGGCCTACTTTCTAAAGCCTGAGTTGGTTCCTTTTGAAGAAATATGTCACAGCTCGATATTACACTGTGTGTACGTGCTATAAAATCAAACGTTGAATAAAAAAAATTTGATAATGTATCAAATGAGATTTTCATGGAAGATATATTTGTCAAATATAGTAGAAGACCTAAGACGTTAGAAAAAGTATGCTTAGCATATTCCGCAGCAATTTATTCAATATCGCGAAAGAAAAGATGAAATCGATTAAAATGCAGACATTGATAGAGAAAAAGACTACAACGAAGAACATAAGCCAAGGATAATCCGTCCATATCTATTATTAGCTGTTCTGTATAACGACAGGTCCATTCCTGTTGTCAGTGAACTTAGACCACCAATGCACTCTCTCCTCTTTCTCCTCCTTCAGATCCGATACTTTTCTGCTTGCCTTCAAGTCATCCAATATTTTAATCCCCTTTCTGTCTAAGCTCCTCTTTCCCACAAACATTACTTTTATTAACGTCGTGCAGAATACAATTCATCCTAAGGATTCAGTTTCCTTTGTACTGAATAATTACATCCAATATGGTTCTCTTTTTATCCACTCTTCTTAGGACTTCTTCATTTGTCACCTTGGCTGTCCACCTGATCTTCTCAAGTCTTCTACAGCACCACATTTCAAAGCTCTCCAAGCATTTCTTTACCATCTTCCTGAGAGTCCAAGTTTCTGCTCTACACAGCGTGATGCTCCAAATGTAATATTTCATCAGTTTCTTCCTCATCTCCAAACTCAACTAGCTAGTCAACAGAAGCCTCTTCTTGTTGAAGACTTCATTGGCTATGGTGATCCTCGATCTAATTTCCTTGGTGCAGTAGACATCCTTTGTCAGCAGAATTCCCAGGTACTTTAACTACTTTATGTATTCCAACTTCAAGGTTCCAATTTTGATTTTCAGCTGCTCTTAAATTTTTGAAATCACCATAACTTTTGACTTCTCAATGTTAAACTCCATTTCATATTTTCTTCCTATCTCCACTAGCTAGTTTTATATTTTTCCTTATTTTTAACAGAAATTCTAAATAATCTGCATATTTTATTGTGTTGACAATGCATCCTTATATCCTGAAATTGCCATGTCGCTCCAGGGACTCTCTGAGCAACTACTCTCCATATAAGTTGAACAGACTGGATGAAAACAGCATCCCTGCCTCACTCCTTTCCTATATTCACGCTGTTGGTTTCTTAACCTTCACCCACTACCCCGGGTACAGGTCTGCAATCAGCTTTCAGTCACTCCAGTTGTTTCCGATCTTATTGAGTATTTCCTTCAGTTTCTTCCACTTCACTCTATCAAAGGCCTTTTGGAAATCAATGAAACAATTGTAGATTTCTTCATTGACTTCCAGCACTCTCTGAAATTATTCTCAGCATCCCGATGGCATCTCTGGTTCCTTTTATGAATCCAAACTGGTATTCTTCCATCACACTTTCTTTTTTCTTTCCAATTGCCTGTTGAATATTCTTGGCTCGATCTTCCTCCCATGAGAGATGAGGCTGATGGTCCTGTGTTCACTGATTTCTTTTTTTTTCTTTAAAGCCACCATGGCTAAGTCTAGAAATTTCTTAATCCATTCTCCTGTTTTGTAGATCATATATATATATATATAAGTTTTGGCAGTGCCATTAATCCTTATTTTCCCATTTCTTTCAAAAGGTCAGCTGGTATGTCGTTATCTTCAGCAGCTTTCCTTCTTTATGTGCCCTTTATGGCTCTCTCTACTTCACTATTTAAAATGCTTAATCCTATTTTGTCTTCCTCCAGCAAATAAATAGGTATGTAGTTGTTAATTAAAAGGGGGTCATTGGACTTATAAACTGGAATAACTCTAGCAATTTTGTGATTACTTGGGTATATTCCTGTAATAAAGCAACAGTTAATAATGTTATATAAGTGTTTACAGATCGTCTCCACACATTTAAAAAAATATAATATAATTAATTTTGTCTTCCCAGTGTAGATTTATCAATTTGTAGACACTCTATACACAGCAAAACTTCAATTTTCAGTTGCAGAAGCCATAAAAATTGGTTAAGAATTATGGTTTAGATAATTAGATGGTGTATTAATGAAAGTTTTAAAATTTAACAAAAGTCAGTATTGAATGATGAACCCTTTTTATATAACAGGTTATATCATCCTAATCTAAACTATGGAGGTTTGTATTTTTAGGTAGAATTTTAACGTAGTCAAAAGTTTTTGTGAGATTGCTTCATCCGTCTTTACCTTAAGTTTGTTGTTTTCCTGGGAAATACTTTCTTGGTAAAAGCAGAAGTATTAACTCAACATGGACCCTACGTATATTTTTTCCTTTTAAAAAGTAAAACAGCGGTAGAAATAAACACTAACCTTAGCCTTACCCAACCTCTATCCTACTGGCTCGCATCTAGCTATTGCTACTGCTTACGTAGCACATCGTAGTAATAAACCATACCCAACGGATAGCTACGAAGATATGATAAGTATAAAACCAAGCAGTAATAGTAGTAGAAAGTTGATAGCTTAGCACTTACACCAGACGTCTCAAAACAACAAATAGGTTAGATTATTTATTTCTACCGTATGGCAGTCTGGGTGGACGGTAGGTATAGGTTGAATCTAGTTAGTGCTTAGATTAGATTTGGCTTATTTATACCGGTGTTAATTATCTGATCCCTGTAAAGGGTTATTTATATTCTTCTTTGCTTGTCGGAGTGTGGGGGAGGGGGGG
>CABFVX010008105.1:0-13158 GCA_902151425.1 Timema shepardi | reverse complement strand
GGCATTGATAATATGAGGACAGAGTTGCTCTTCCTGTTTGTCCTGTTTTCAATTTACATGCTGATGGTGATTAGGGTCTCACAGTTCTTGTGGGGGAAGGGTTGAGGAGAGAAGAAAGTCGGGTTCCGTATCACCCACAGCCATGTTTGCCCCTAATTACCACGCAAAGCACGACATAGCCTCAACGGCAAACTCACACGCTTCCTCTTGCTATTAAGGTGGTAGGATGAGAGTATCCACGTGTTTAAGAGGGGGTTCCCCCTGGACGAGAGTTGAGATGCAGTGCATACGTCCAGGTGTCCTTCAATATCCAAATAGTGGTTGGTTATTTCAGAAAACAACGTAGAAACAACGTAGAAACTAAGCTCTATCGAATTAACCTCCTTACATTCTTTTTAGCGCCACGTCTTCCGTAGTTAGGTTATTCGCATTTATGTAATAATTACGCCAGTGAGTTAGGGATAGTAAAGGTTGAATTTAGAGGAAGTGTACTCTCATTTTCATGGACGTCGATTGAAAAAAATATCAGTATAAGCCACCCTTTGTACACCCGACCGGGATTCAAACCCCGATCTTCCTGTCAGTGGCAGTTAGGTCTAACACGAGAGTTACGCCTTGGACCATGTGACCACCGAAGCATATCCTTACATTTTAATTTATATAGCTATTTTTAAATATAATAAAAGATGGTCCAAAACTAGTACATTTTCAATGCCACGATTTTCATGCCAGAAAGATTTAAACAAATTTAATCAAGAGTTAAATTTAAACCACTATATAGTAGGATTCAAGTAGGAAGAATGTCATCTGTCTCTCTGTATAGATGTTTGTTCTGTGAAAGCTGTTAAATGATTTATGCTTGGACCAATTTTAACTAAATTTGACAGAAATATTCTTTGAGCCTGAGTCGGACGATGTATGTACTGTACATATATGTTCAATCTGTTTATCCATTTCAAAATGGTGGCCGCTCAATAGGTTTTTTGTTTGATAGCTCATTTAAAGTGATTTGAATTTATAATGCTAAGCAATAACTGATCTAGCAGCTAGGATGTATTTTTTTAAATGTTAGATAAATTGTGAGCCCTACATCTTAAATCACTTGAAACATGGCTATTAACTATGAATATAATGTACTATTGAATATAGTATTATTCGGTTTTCTGTCTAATTCGATCACCAAGGCAAAATATCAACTTCAACTTTATTGAGAAATTAAAGAAGATATTTTAAATTGAAATTCAAAGAGAAATCATAAGACTGGACCAGCCTCGGCGGCGTTGTTGGCTAACGCGCTTGTCGTGTTGAGCTCGACTGCTGAGGACGGGGAGATCGAGGCTCGAATCTCGGTCGGGTGAACTGGGGGTGGTTTTTCCTAAGTGGTTTTCTACTCTCCTTCCACACATATGCGGGTTCACTTCCTCTAATTCAACCTTCCTAATTCCTAATCCATTAGCGTAATTAGTACTTAAAACGTATAACCCGAACGGGTAGTAAGACTCGGTGCTAAATATTATTATTATCATCATAAGACTGGACTGATGATAAAAAATGTGAGGAAACCAAGTCTACTGTTCACAGAACCATGTTATGGTTTAGTCTAATTTAATAGGATTTTTATTTTATTCTATAATACATGATTAAAGGCAACAATACAAAAGCGTGCATAACATCATCACTAGCTTTTCACAGATAGAAACAAACATAGTTCTAAATGTTCTAAAGAGCAGTTACCTATTACAAACTTCTTGTATAAATTAAAACCTGAATAAGAAATAAGAAGAAATGGCGATTTATAAAGTTTCAGAATAATGATTTCTCAACAAATGGCCTTTGAAGAAACTTAAACATTTTCATAATTAAAAGCTATTTTAGCAGTTACAGATTCATTAGTAAGAACATTTAAGGTGGGCTTTAAAATATATTGAAAGTAGAGTTACTTTTTTTGTTTTAACTTTAGGAGATTTTGTTATTAAACTCTCAGCTTTTTTCCTCTAGAAACTTCCTCCCTTTGTTACTTTTGGGGTGGGGAGTGGAATTAAGTTCTTCTTCACTAGGACACGAAAAAAAGAAGTTTACCAGTTTCAAGTGTGTTTTTTTTTGCTCATCTTTTTACTCATCTCACTTCCTATTACATTGTTCAGTTAAAAGAGAGGTTTTTTACTAAAAAAAATTACTAGTGAACTTTAATTGAAACTGCATATTAGTGATTTATAATTTTTAATCTAATTAGACAGGAAGAAGATTTTATATTTTAAGTCACGATGCAAATTTTGAAAATTCAAACTTATTTGAGAATATAAATTATATATATATATATATATACACACACACACACAAAGAAAATTTGTATTGGGCTATTCAAATGGGGCTATCGAACCGTGAGAAATTGAGGGATTTATATACGGTGCATCAATGAAGTCTTGTTTGTCAGTGATGGGAGGCTAGGTTCGACTCCCGGCTAGGTGTGCTCAAGAAGAGTTTCTCTTAGCACTTTCCTACTCAACCGTCCCATCCTACCTCTATTTTTCCTCTTAATTCTACCCTCCCTATCCCTTCAACATTAACGTAATTAATGTACAGGATGTACAGAAAAAGCCGTCTAAAATACCAGTGTGGGACTGCCGAAGATGGCGATATCAGGGTTTGATCCCGGTCATGTGAACTGAGAGTGGATTTCCCTTAATGGTTTCCACCCTCCCTCAAAGCAAATATGAGTGCACTTCATCTAAATTAAACCTTACTAATCCCTAACACATTAGTGTAGTTGGTACATAGGCGTATGACCCAAACGAATAGTAAGACTTGGTGATAAAAAAATAAAAAGAAGCGCTCTAGGATATAGGATATTATAACAATTAATTTAAGTTAAGTATAAGAATCAACACACCACTCTCAATCCTTGTGGAGATATAGTGGCTAGAATCTGTCGGTCAAATGGGGCACAGCCGTTCAAACACAAGGTGACTAGGATGAGGGCGTGTAAGATGTCTTATCATGTATTATTATTATTATTATTATTATTATTATTAGCACCGCGTCTTACTACCCGTTTGGGTTATACGCACTTACGCTAATATGTAATGGTAGGGTGATTGTGAGATGAAATGGAGGAGCTACAGTTTAACGTGGAATCCGAACCACGGTGGAGGCCTGGCATTCCACACATTCACAAGATGTCTTGTCAGAGGTGAAGGAAGGGTTTGGTAATCAGATAAATCTGTGCAGGGACAGAGGATTGAACCCCGGCCGCCAGCATAGAAGTCTGACACCTTACCCCTAGACCGCCAGGTCACCGTCTTATCCTGTAGAGTTTTTCGGTGACGTAGGAACGAAAACCACTCCTACCCAAGATAATATGCATGTCACTAGATTCTGTTAAATCGTGAACCTCCATCAAAATGCTATGGTGTGGACCTTAAATGAACCTGCACACCACAATCACAGATGCCTTAATACTATCATTTGGTTGATCTTTGTGCTGCCTGCTACGTGCGCGTTTTCATTGGTTGATGGTAGATTCTGTGGTCTGTTCACCTCCTGTGGAGCCGGTTCCTATACTGTGGTGCGCTGGTCAACAGATACCCGCTGCTTTCATGGCCCTTAAATGCGAGTAATTACTGTTAACAACACGAAAGCCATTTAAGAAGACGTAGGGGCTTGCTCCAGGGCATTTATAGTAGTACTTAAGCCGTAGAGTATGTATAAAACTATGTTACGTTAGATGGATCATTTTACCCGGGGGAAAAATTGTGAGCTAGAGGGCCAGTTCCAATCCTAATTGTACAATGTACACTTCTTGATCACCTTTACCATGGTATGTGGTTATGTTATCCGTGCCCCCTGTATATGAATTTAATCTGAAAGGGTGGTAGCAAGCAGTGCATAAAACGAAAAACCCTAAAAGATAATGCAAATTATATATTTGAAGCTATACATTTTACAGATAATTTAATGGTTTACAACCAAATAGTTGCGTAGTTAGTGATAATCTTGTCGTTTCACAATCAAAAGTTTAATTTGTGTTCGAATATAAGACACAAACACAAGTAAAATATATATATATTTTGTTTCAATAAAATATTCGCTGAACAATGAGCTTTGTTTATCAGTGGACAAACATTTTATCGATTACATAACATGTGGATAATGATAACAGATAACAATCACGATACATTTCAAATGCACTTTAGATATGGTTAAAATAGGTCCCAATCATATTAAAATTAGTTTAATAAAAGTATTTACTGGGGTTTTTATAAGGTTTGAGATTTAAAAATTGTTGTCCTGGGAAAAAATATGATGTTACCTTTCACCTTTTTAACCTGTACTCTTCATATGTTTGTATTTTTTTGAAAAACATGATGATATTGTAATAAGGAAGCAATATTAATTTATATTGTTTGTACTTTATAAAGATGTATTTTTAGCAGACTCATAATATACATTAAAGTATTTCTAGTATCTTAGCTGAATGCCAGATAAATAACATCATATAACCACTTTGTGAAACGCCGTAAATACGACGTAGATTTAAAAGAAAATATATTTCAACATGTTAATTATTTTCAAATAATTCGGGGAAAGAAAAATTAACCTATAATATTTGTATTATTGATGACATACTGGTGGGTACGTCTAAACCAACGCCAAAAACGGTATTTACTAATAGGGGGCGGAGTTATTTCCCACATAGATCAGCAAAATATTTATTTTTGACACAACTTTTTTCTATTTCATACATTTAGTAAGTTATAAACTTTCTTCTGTTGACAAGATGGTTTTACACAACGTCAACTTAATACGTTTCTGATTTGGCTCCGATTTTATTACTGTAATAACTATTAAGGATTTAATTCAATGAGTTTAATTTAAGTTACAATTTACAAGTGTTTAGAATTTGAATGAGGTAGTTTATCATGTTTACAGAATTAAAATATCTGATATCCTCGGGCAGGGTTCTAGCTGGATAGCTTACAAATTTCATTTAACACAATTACGTACACTGTGGTTTTGTCGGGAATGTGGGCTAGGCAGGAATGTTTTCAATTATTTCCAAATTAATGTTTCATATTTGTATATCGCTCAATTTTGTAAAATTAATCATTGGTCTGTTTTTAATACCCAAGTTAATATTTGCTGATATTACATCTTGAATTTAAATGTTATAATAATTGAGAATATTTAATTTACAAATTAATTTTTGATATTCTTATGTTGTTTATTTTTAACTAAAATGATTCATCGGTCATTTTTGCTATACTAGCAAAATTTAGTACTATAAATCATAAAAAATATAGATACTCTGTAATAATAGTATTGATTTACGTGACAATTATTTGATGGTATTTAATTATTAAAGTAATTAATAGAATTAAATTCGTCAAAAGGAAAAATAAGATTTTCCTCTTTAGAATCGGCTCCAGGAATTTGACAGGGGTAGAGTCCGCATCCATATATATCCGTAGCGTTATCATCTGTAACAACATTTACAAAATGACTCTGGTTATAATCTGTTACACTATTCTAGTACATGTAAGCGTAGTACCAGTGGTTCCTGGTTCAAATCAACTAGGAGATAATGAATCATCCTCATAAAGAAGACAAATTGATCATTATAAAGCTTCATTAACACGTTCGCCGAAAATAAAAAGCGGAATTTACTTGAGTGGCGTATCAATTCACCCGCTGTATGTTAACCCATGATGCATTGCAACACTAACTTAAAACGGCTGATTATCAACCTTTTTTATTTTTTTAGTGAATAAACATCATATACTTTATATCATTCTCCCAATGGAAGTTTTCAAACTATAACGCTGTCTATTAACACAATCCAAAACATCGATACACACGCTCTCTTTAACGGGTTATTTCAAATCTCCTCACAACGGTCAACGGAGCTGTCTGCTTTCTTATGGTTGTTTGGAGCGCATGGGTTGCCAAATGCGCATGCACACTGATTTGAGATAGCTGGTTTTGAGATTTGATTGGATCTCCAGTGCCGAACATCTCGGGCAGAGCGGACGAAGTAGAGATGAGTTGAACATTAGCAGAACCGCTCGCACCGATGAGGCGGAAATCTTGTGATTGGCTTTTATATCTCGTCACGCGACCCCGTTTCTGTTTTGCGCTTGGTTTTCGGCGAACGTGTCAGTCCACAGTTAGTCTATATATGTTTAAATACTGCGTTAAGCACTGTGGTAATTATTGGTTTAATATATTTGTAGCAACATGTATTAGTACTTGATCGTCGAGCTATACGCATATTTACTAATGTGCGTTAATTTACTGAGTAAGGTTGAATTTAGAGAAAGGTGTACTGCATTTGGGTGGAGTGTAAGTGAGAAAACAATTTAGGGAAATCCCACCTTGGTGGCGTAGTTAGCTAGCGCGCCAGTTTCGTGTTGAACTATATTGGCAAGGATGGGGGGATCGAGGTTGGAATCTGGCTTGGATGAACTATGGTGATTTTTCCAAAATGATTTTCCACTCTTGCTACACGCAAATGTGGGCTCACTTCCTCTGTATTAAACCTCCACGATTCGTAAACCATTATCGTAATCTGTACTTAGGCTTACAACCCGAACGGTTAGTAAGAAGCGGTGCTAAATAAAAAAAACATTTAGGCAAAACCACCTTCAATATACGTGACCTGGATTCAAACCCCAATATCCCCGTCCTCGACAGTCCAATATATTGCAATAGGGACGCCCTATATTATTTGATCATGTAGACCGGGTAGTGGTATTTGCTCAGGGACGAAGAAAACAATTCAGAGAATTTGAACCCACATTTGCGTGTAGAAGGACTGACTAAACAACAGTTTAAGAAACACATGTGGTTAATCACCTTCAGAAGCATATAATAGAGAGTTTAATTGTGTTAATAATTTACAAGTGAAATAAATTGTTTTTCAAAAAGTGGTACTGGGGTCCTTAGTGAGCTCAGTGGTTTTCAATTAAACAAAAAAAAATCTGGTAGTGAGGAGGGTTAACACATTAGCTTAGTACGAATGACTACAAACCGAACAGGTAGGGAGACCTGGTGCTTTAAAAAAAAACTGTTCCGAGATCAAGTCCTATGCCCCCCCTTATTTGGTTCCCTCACCCTTAAGGAATGTGTGTACCTCCAGGTAAGAGCCCCTGTGTTAGATTATTTGGTTCAGTTTAAAGACTTTGGTGAGTCAATATATTCTTACCAGATGAGCACGTCTTTTGCGGCCTTTCGATCATCGCAGAGGCTGTATCGTCCTCTCCCAAGGCTGTGATGAGGACATTGTAATATACGTCAGGTTCCAGTCCTGTGATCAGATAGTCTCTGGCGTCCTTGCTGACGTTGGTCGCTCCTGTAGACCGGGAACAATGAAATCACACCGGCATCAGTCTCGTCTTGTCTTGTTTGACGGTAGTAGCTATTAGCTTAAGACAGGGCTAGTGTGTAAAAAGGTGGACTGGATATAACTAGCTCAAGAGAGGGATAGGCTGTAATGAGGTGAATTGTATAGAACTAACTCAAGATAGGGATAGGTTGTAATGAAGTGGATTGGATATAACTAGCTCAAGATTGGGATATATTGCGTACTTTTCTGACTACAGCAATGAAATGTTCATTTTCTAGTGCCATGTAGTAAGTACGGATTAACCATCCTACTCTTTACTCATTGGACTGTAACTATGTGATCAAGAGATTTATTTAAAACCAAAACCCGACTATGGTCTTGCGTCGCTGACCCTCTAGTTTGTTTTGGGTAGAATGTTTCACCTACCTGAGATGTTTAGATAGCACCTAAATGAATACATGTCACCCCCACACCACTTGATGTTGTATGACGTCACGCAACTCTCACCCCAAGGCGCCAACCAGCTCACGTAGATCTCATCTGTGGCGTTGCTGGAGGTGCACGAGTTGATGACTTGGTAAGGTCCTGAAACATAATGTGTGTGTTGACGCTCCGAATGCCGACAACACCAGGAGGATGGGGAAAAGGAGATCTCATGTTAAGAGCCTTATCTAACAGCTAGAAAAAAATACTCGATTTACTTTTAACATATTCATACTTAAGTAATGTGATATGCAGCTGTCACTTTTGATAGTAACCAGTCCCATGGCGCAGGGGTCAGTGCATCTGGTTATGAGTCTAGAGATCCTGTGTTCGATCCCCAACTCGTAGCTTGGGTGGTTTTCCCGAGAGGGGATTCACCCCAACAGTCACCAGGGTTTGGTTAGTTAGGTATAAGTTAGTTTTAAGTGTTTCCAGACGTGCACACATATCAGCGAGCCAGTTGGTTGGAGTAAAAATAGTGGAAAACTATTATTGGATAAGAGCCCTCATGATGTCATATTAGGTGCAAGATACACCTGATATCTCACCTGTATGGACATGTATCTCCTCCCCTGGGGAAGGCTCACTGACGTTGCTGTAGGCTGTGACGTTGATGTCATAGTAGGTGCAAGGATAAATGTTGATGAAGCTTGCGTACCAGAACGTCCCAGTAACATTTTCGCAGTGTGTTGTGCCGTTCACTTCGTCCAACTGGTCCAAACACACTTCGTACCCCGTCACGCAGTCCTGCCTTTTCGGGGCGTCCCACCCCAGCTGGATGTAGTTACCCGTGTTAGCTATCAAAGTGAGGTTGCCCACAGGCTCAAGCACGTCTGGGAACAAGCCATAATGATGGTGGACTACCTCGAGGAGACTTTGATTTTTATAATCTTACAGACAAATTCTGGAAGCTGAAGAAGGAAGCAGAAGACAGGAAAAATTGGCGGTCTAAGTTCACTGAAAAAAAGGACCTCTCAAAGACAGATCACCAACACCAGAATCTCTTAACTAGGGGTGTTTTTTCCTAAATGATTTTCCTTTTCCCTCCACGCAAATGTGGGTTCATTTCCTCTTTCGTCAAACATCCCAATTCCTAATCCATTAGCTTAATTAGTACTTAAGCGTATAACCCAAACAAGTAGTAAGACGTGGTGCTAAATAGATAAATAAAATAAATAGTTATTAATTAAGTAATAGTAACAAAACACGAAATCTCCACTTTAATAAATCTTTAAAGATATCGCACAGGTTAATACAAAAAATATAAAAAAAGGTCCTGAATATTAATTTGTTTTTTGTGATGTATCCCAGTTAAAAAATAATTTATTACTATTTATTACTAAAAAATTTCCAAACAGACTTCTTCTATAGTATTATCTAATAAAGCTAATTATTCATTATACGATTTTACTGTGTTTCTTCTATATCCGTTGGATTTTCTTTGCATGATTAAACGTAGACCGATTTTTTTTATTACATATCCTTGAAATCATTAAAAGCTATGTTCAATAACTACGTAACCAATCTGGATATTTGGTATTAGCTTGGTCATAAGAAGTCGCTGTCATTTTCAATATCGAGAGCTTATTGAACTCAAGATTTTGAAAAATGTCGATGTTTTAGGAGGGCCTTAAAAAAAGTGGTTTTCATGATGCCGTCTATCTGTACGTCCATCTGTCTTTGTTCAGTATACTTATTGCCGAAACTATTTTACTGATGAGTTTGAAACTTGGTATCAGGGGTTTTCATAAGGTTACCACGAGTAGTGTTTATAATCAGTTATTTAATCCAAAAATTAAGTGTAGTTTTCCGAAGATCCAAAGTATAATGATGTCTAATTTATAGGTGACCTGGTGGTCTAGGTGTAAGGTGTCTGACTTCTATACTGGCGGCCGGGTGTTCAATCCTCGGTCCCGGCAAAGATTTATCTGATTACCAAACCCTTCCTTCACCTCTGACAAGACATCTTGTGAATGTGAGAAATAACAGACCTCCACCGTAGTTCGGATTCCCCGTTAAACTGTAGGTCCTTCATTTCATCTCCCAATCACCCTACCATTTCACATTAGCATAAGTGCGTATAGCCCGAACGGGTAGTAAGACACGGTGCTATTAATAATAATAATAATAATGACTAGTTTATACAAATCCACTATGTAAGCTTTGATTAAATTTTATACCTAGATACTGTTCAACAATACAAACCAAATTAAAGGAAGCTCATATTTTACCATTATAATGATCTCATGGCTACTTTACATCAGAATAATTTTTCTTTATCGGATCTCTGCAATTATTAAAGATACTGTGTGTCTTATCATTGTAAAATGATAGTATTATTCAAATATAGAATATTTTAATTGAAATATATTTTTATAAAACGAATAGTTTCTTAGGTATAAACAAATATATACGTAGATGACTATACATTATATATAAATCTCTGTGTCAGTTGAAACGTATTGTTGTGCACTTAATGGACAAAGATGTTTCTATTTTCTCAGTGTTTCTGTAAAATGTGTATTATTTCATTTATGACCTGTGGTAGAGTTTTCCTTCAACAATGTATATATGACTTTGTTTCATGAATCTTATGAGTTTTTAGTAGCTGTTTCTATATTAAGAAAAAAGGGAGAAAAAAAGTTTGTACTCTGTCTCGTCTTATTTTTTTCAGTCTGATGGATCAAATTAAGCGGAACATAAATGTGCTTCAAATAACAATGTGGCCAGATTTTGTTTTTTTTTATAAAAAAAATTTTTTTTAACGTTACCTAAAGAGGAAATGCATATTTTACACTAGCATAACTATATATAATAAAAATAAATCATAATAAGTCCTAAAGTTCATTTAAAAAAATTGACTTCGAACAATCCCGTTATTAACACAATCCTACCTCCATTTATAATAATATAAAATAATTACTATTATGGTATATTCAAAATTTAAAACTATTTGGAAAAGATCTAAATATTCATAGACATACTTGACAAAATAGATTATATCAATTTGGCTAAAAATCCCCAAACTTCATTTTCCTTAAATCCTTTAAAAAGTTGAATATGTAAATAGAATAGGTAAGATAAAAATATCAGTTATATCGTTAATGAATAACAAATTTTAGACAGTTATTGAAACTAATTAATATATACAATAAAATGGACACTAAATAGGCAGTTCAATTAGAAGACTTTAATATTTACTATACTTAACATTTCTATTTGATTTATGTTTGCACAATTTATTGTAAACCCTTAAAAATTGGTCAAGATATATGAGAATTACGTTGTTATTCTTGATAGAGATTTAATAGATTGTGAATTCACTTATTTATATGTATAAATATCAATTTTTTATTATATTAAAGTGTCAGTTGCTACAATATTGGTATCGCATTGTTTAATTTGTAAATATAGTTATTTTATTCTAAAAAAAGTCTGATATTTTTATTATATTTTAAATGAATACGTGTCTTACAAAAATACACCATTACAGTATTATATTTGTGTATAAATTGAACAGATAGTAAGTCGCGGTGCTAGTAAAAGATAAATTAAAATTATATATGACATTGACCAAAAGCCTGTATTCGAAATAATGTAAATAAAAACTACTGAAGTATATACAATGTATATGGGTGGTTGAGTGGTAGCATGCTTGCCTGTCACGCGGGTGACCCAGCTTTGTATCCCGGCTATACATTTTATAATAAGATATTTGACCCAAATTTTGAGTGTAGTTTTCTAAAGACCCAAAAAAATAATAGAAACTATTTTAAGTAATTCAACTCTGTTAGTTTATAATAAATTTTGTACCCAAATATTGTTTAACATTACAAACCAAATTAATGTAAACACTTACCTCACCATAAAAATTATTTATGTATATTTTATGTCAACATAAATTTACAATTTGTATCGTAAATCCGCAATTATTTAAGATAATATGTGTCTTACAATTGTGAAATGTTAGTACTATACAGAGATAAGACATTTCAAATTAAATAATTTTTTTTACCAAACTAATAGTTTCTGAGCTATTAAAAAATATATATTGATATCTATGGAACTATATGGGAGTTAAAATTTATTGTTATACTCCTCTGACATGACGCGTATTGATCACAACTTGTGAATGTGTGGAATGCCAGGCCTCCACCGTGGTTCGGGTCCCACGCTAAGCTGTAGGTCCTCCATTTAATCTCACAATCACCCTACCATTACACATTAGCGTAAATGCAAATAAACAGAACGGGTAGTGAGCAGCGGTGCTAGTAATAATAATAATAATAGTAGTAATAATAATAGTAATAATAAGATCATTATTATTATTATCTTTAGAGTACAGAGATATTCTTATCTATTTTCTCAATGTTTCACTAAATTATTAAAATATCCTGATTTTCAACAATCCCATTAGTCACATAACCTTACATCCATTAATAATAATCATTTAAAATACATAATATGAGCATGTATTCAAATATTGAAAACTATTTTGAGAAGAGCTAGATATTCATTTACATAATTTTCCCAAAATAATTTATCAATTAGCAATAGGAATTACATTTGGCTAAAAATCATTAAGCTACAGTTTTGCTTTGGTAAATCCTTTAAAAAATTGAATAGGTAACTAGTAAAGGCAATAGATAGGATAAAAATATAAATTATATCGTTTTAGACAGTTAGTAAAATTAATTATATACAGTAAAGTTGATATTAAATAGGTAGTTCAGTTACAAAAGTATTTAGGCTCACAGGCATGTAAAAATCGACAAAGTGATTATTTTACGATATTATTCATTTTATAACAATAATAAAAGATTGGTTTTGATTTAAATATTGAAATAAAGTTTTATGAATTAATCATTATTATTTATTATTATTTAGCACCACGTCTTACTACCTATTAGGGTTGTATGGTTTAAGTACTATTTACGCTAATGGATTAGAAATTTAGAATGATGAATTAGAGGAAGTGAATCCACATTTGAGTGGAGGGAGAGTGGAAAACCATTTAGGGAAAATCAGCCCCAGTCCACCCGACCGAGATTCGAACCTCGATATCACCGTCCTCAGCAGTCGAGCTCAACACAAGTAGCGTACTAACCAACTAAAAAAATATTTAATACAATTCCACTACATGCGTTTTGATTTTTTTAATGATATCGTTTATCATTATAGACAAAATAAATGGAAGATTTTATTTCGGCATTATAATGATTTTACGGATACCTCACGTCAGCATAGATTTACAATTATTATCGTACATCCACTATTACTACCAATAATCTGTCTGTTAAAATGTAAAATGGTAGTACTATTGAAGAATAAAA
>CABFVX010008104.1:0-26289 GCA_902151425.1 Timema shepardi | reverse complement strand
CCCCACCACCGCGTCTACAAGCTATTAATTTCCCCGCCGCGCCCTAGTACATGATGCCCTAGCGCATGAATATCTTACCTACTGGCTTAGTACGCCAATATTCTAGCCACTGAGCGACCCTGAAGTTATACCGTACCCAGGGTCATTCTTAACTCATATTTTAAGGCCGAATCTGTTATGGACGTGTGGAAATGACCCTGGACACGTGCTCATGCCACCGATTCCAAATATAGAAGTTGTAGCACCTTAAAGTTGGTGATCCTTATGGGCTAGTTCCAAGTTAAATATAACTTTAAAGTTAATATTTTCCAAATTTCTAGAAGATCCCAAGTTCTACACCTATGTATGGTTACTCTAGACACGTATTGCTATAATTCCTATCATTTGTTCTCTTGAATATAGAATTTTCACTGATTTTTATATCCCTATTGTGAAGAAGTCGGTCAGGCTTCAAATACTGATCAGATAAACTGAGGGTGATTTTTTTCCTAAATTAATTCCTACTCTTCCCTCACATAACTGAGGCTACAATTATTATAAATGTAACGTTCTTAACCCCTAGCCAGTTGGTGTGGATAAGTGAAAATCCAAAAAAGGTAATAATACTGGAATATATGTTCAATTTTAATTTTAAAAGCCTATAAAATATCGGAATGGTTTGAACAATAATACTACATTTAGAAGTTGGGTGTTGCTTGAATTTTATTTTATTTTATTATTCGGTAGGAGCTCATAATAATCCCAACCAACCCTCTAACCACCCCTATCGTTTGTCCGCGACTGCTTATTCAGTATATCCGCAGCTACCCTCCATATCTGAAGACCGTATCCTCTATCCGCAACCCGGGGAGCGCTGCTATGCAGTGGTAATAGGAACCCACAAGACAGTGAAGTACAAACTCTTCGCTGCTGAAATGTTATACTTACTTCTTCTTTTGGGAAAAAAATAGTTATTGTTAGTACTGTATCTAAGGAAAGGAGTGTTAAAACTTACAATACACCTATCTTTAAAGAGGTTCGTATTCAATTGATTGATAGCATGCTCTTTAACAAAACAATAATATCTCTACTTGGGAAGACACACTCATTCAACTTTGATCTTGTTATGTTATGTAAAACAAACATTCTTACATATGGATGTTTACCTATGTATATAAACACTTAGAAACTTAATCAAACATAGTTACATATATATGCTCCAACTGCAGTGTAAGCACTCAGAAACTTAATCAAACATAGCTATATATATATATATATATAGCTATGTTTGATTAAGTTTCTAGTATTTACACTGCAGTTGGAGCGCAAGTATCGGCTGAGTATTGAAACATGAACAGAGTTATTCTCTCACTTCTGGGATTCAGCCTTGTTGGTAACTAAGATATTTTATTTTGAAGAAAGGGGGCGGGGAGAGACTTCTATACGTAGTATCCATATGAAATGTAAGCGTATTTACACTAACAGGGTGGGTACGAGGAAATTAAAATTCTAGAGGAAATGTACCTAAATGTGTGTGAAAGTAGAATGGGGAAACGATCTGTAGGACTAGGGGGGACTAATTAAATAACCTACCAAGATTTAAACCCCAACTTTCCCATCGCACAGTACGGCCAAAACCTCGAGGGAACCTTGATTCAAGCAAAATTGGTATAGGCCTACAGGAGTTTTAGAGGTCGCTGAATACGAATCCAAAGTCAAAATTACTTTAAACAAAATGGCGAATACAATATGGTGGCCACATATTTGAAAAATATATCAAACCATGTTTAAAACTAGTATATGGTGGTTTTAGGTGTCTCTGATTATGAATCTAAAGTTAAAATCACTGTAGACAAAATGGCGGCCACATATTAGAATAAGATACCAGACTCTCATGAAAATTAATACATGGTATTTTTCAAAGTCATTGATTCCAATTCTCTGATCAGATTTTGTTTTTGTTTATTAAAGTAACATTTTTAATAACAACATTTTTAGATACTACACAAAAATATAATCCGAATAAATAAAGGAAGACTTTTTGTTTAATATAACGAAGACCTTTTAAAACATTACAGTTAATAAATAGTTAGGCCAAATCAATTAATTAAATGAATAAAATTAATAAGTTATGTTAGCAACATTACTAAAGGTTATTATGAACCCATTAATCCGAATCAATGTCAGAGTCAAGTTGGACTCCACGTCACGCGTCGGAATCAGAATCAACATCTGAATCAGTTTCAATGATAGAGCCATATTCTATTTTGGTTTCAGCCGTTATTGTAGGAGAAAGTAATAACTCTACAGCTTCCCGGAATAAACTCTTTAGTTTTTTCTGTGGCAGGTTTCTGATACGGGAAATGTATAGATCAGAAGTTACCAAGAACCGATTAAAAATATCTTCCATTGTTTTGGCTCTTGAACCCTTTCACGAGAAGTCTTCACGATATCTTTTAATATCTTGGTTTCTAGCTTTTTAAGCATCTTTGGATAGTTGGTCGATTGATAGCAATGAATTAGCTATTATTTGTGGACCGTGAATTAATATATTGTGCACTGAAGTAGGCATATGATACCACGGGTATAGTTCAACTAATTTTATTGTAGTTTCCACCTCATATTCTTGATACTTCTCACAATTTATCTCATGACCGCTCAGAATAACCTGCAGAGTCACGTGAAAGCGTTTGATTAAATTATCGTCCAACCCTGTTATCGAAGAAGTTAGAGCTGAGTTTTCGAAAAAGCGCTGAGCTGTATTTCCATCAATTGTACTTCCGTATCCAAGCTTTGGATGATCAACGGTTAAACCCAATTTTGAACTGAATCCCTTTTGAATGATCCTCTTTCGATCTTATGTAATCTACTTCTCTTCCGCACTACGCGCTTGCCATTTTGTAATGCCGAATCTGTAAGACAAATAAACATAAGCGAAAATAAATAAAGGGAAAACTAACTATCTTTATAAATTAAATTTTAGAAGCGCGCGCCAGTTTTTTGGGTTGTTTTTTTCGATATTGAAATGATGAAAACAAAAAGTATATTACTATTTTGGATTTCATAAATTATATGAATAAATATTACGTACAGTACATATAGTAATTATTTTTACTATCCTATTTTCATAGTTTATAAAAATAACTATTATATGAGGCGTGTAGTTGCAAAACTAGTTCAATCCATAAAGAAAAGTTAGCAATGGTGCAGCTACTTTTTCCAAAACCTCTTTTGATTTATTATATTCTTGAGATTCAAAACCTGCTTTATCCCCGTATATTTAAGCTTTGAAAAGTGAGTGTTGTTGCAAAACTTGCTGAATCCATTACATGTTTTGTTTCAAAACTATTTCAATCCAATCCTTTATTTTGTTTCAAAACTCATTGAATCCCTGTACGGCTATGGCGTGATGACATTGTTATTTTCAAAACTCTTTACATCCCTCCAAAATAAATTAGTCAGTATTTTAATGTTTTATTCCTTGTAAAATGAGCTGTTGGCTTAACTGATGATAATAATTCGTTTAATTTTGTTAAGTCAATACATGTTACATAACCTTGAAATTAGCATCATTAATTTTGTATACTGTCTACTCTAAATGTTAATGTGTTTTAAAACTTTATTCATTCAAAATAATATTAAGTTATAATTACATTTCCTGAAGAAAAATGGGAAATGTTGTAATAGCCATACCATCTGGAACGGGAAGGAAAAGAAGTAAAAACCCTAGCACATGGAAGAGGGAGACACTGAAAAACTCAAGGTAAGAATAAGACGTTTTGTATTATACTATTAAATATGGTTAATAATTGTTTCTGTGAGCTTCTTTTGTCCAATGTCTACCCATCTATGAAAAACCAAAAGCAAATGAGACATGACATATGGTACAATGTGTTTTTAACCTTACATGGCATAAGCTACAACGTATTTTTTACCTTCGCAGGCACCAATATAAATCGCTTCCAAAAATGCCACAGTGTAAGCATAAGAAGAAAACTTATGAATTTGCTACCTTATCGATGCAAGAAATTCGCAGATTTCATCAATCATTTTACTATACCACATTTAAAGTAGACCAAGACAATTTCATTCTAAAACACACTCATCAGCAGAAATCACATCGCAAACGACCAGTCAAAGGAAATCGAAAGTCTAATGCTGTAACAGTGTCTTACTTTGTGAGAAACAAGCAAAAAGGAATGGTTCAGGCATGTGCACTGACACTTTTATCCATTCTTGGAACATCAAAATTTCGAGTGCAAAATATATGTAAGAAGTATTTAAATACAATGGAGTCTCCAGTAGAAAAACGAGGTGGGGATCGTCGAACTCAGAAATATGCAGAGAGGAGAATCAGAGTGAGAGCATTCATCAGCAAGTTAGAATATGTGGAATCTCGCTACACAAGAGAGAAAAGTACGCTTCAGTATATGCCAAGTGATATCACTATAAGGAAGCTATGGAGGGCCTATCGTGACGACAATGAAACTATCCCTTTGAAGTATAGTTTTTTTCCGAGATATTTTTGTCATTGATTTCAATATAAGTTGTCGATCACCAGCAAATGATGCCTGCTTGGAATGTATCAGACTGAAGGCTCTGGCCACCACAACAGCTTCAAATGACAAAGTGGAATCGCTTGTAAAATTAAGAGTTCACCAGTTGAAATCAAAAGCATTTTATGAAATGATAAAACATGAAGAAGAGCATACTATAAAACTTTCTTTCGATTGTCAAAAAAATATGGTTTTGCCAAGAGTGCCGGACCAGTGTGCATATTATTCCAGGCAATTGCACCAATTCAATTTTACAGTTTGCCAAGGGCACTCTGGATCACCTCAACCAAAGAACCAAGTATTTATTTACACTTGGTCTGAAAACGAGAGAGCTAAGGGTTCTAGCGAGATTGCATCCATGCTGTACCACAGACTTTGCAACACTAATTTGGAGAACATAACGTGCATTAAATTATTTTCAGATGGGTGTCCAGGACAAAATAAAAACACCACCATGATNTACCACAGACTTTGCAACACTAATTTGGAGAACATAACGTGCATTAAATTATTTTCAGATGGGTGTCCAGGACAAAATAAAAACACCACCATGATTGGCATGTTAGCAAAGTGGCTTTCCTCAAGTGCTTCAGGTGTTAAATTAGTTCAAATTACTTTCCCTATCGTGGGGCACTCCTTTCTACCACCAGACAGGGTCTTCGGACGTATTGAAAAAATAGTGAGAAAAAAGGACACCATCATTAAACCAGAACAATATAAAGAAATTTTTGCTCTTAATGGTACAGTGATGGATCTCGGGGCAGACTTTTTAGTATATGATTGGAAAGATACTGTGGAAACTGTCATCAAACCACCAGCTCAATGGCATTTCAAATTTGCAGCTTCTAAAAGGATAATGTTTGAAAAAGAATATGTCTGGTGATGTCAAGGTGAGAGGAGAGGTAAATTACAGGTCAGATTTAGGAGTTTACAAATCAATACTGAAATGTGGGAAATCACTAAATAACTTGAATCCTTCTCAGTTACCGAATGAAGTTCCAGTTAAGGTAAAGAAACTATGTGATGTGGAAAAGTTGTTGATAAATCATTTTGGGGAAGAATGGAGGGGGTTAGAGGACCTTTCATACAATAGGGATTTGATCACCAGCATCTCAGTAATGGACAATGATGATGGCAATGGCGTGAATGAAGAATTAAGTGAAATGTCATATTGTGAAGAAGATGATTTGAGAGTCTAAGCATACAAGTTTTTATTCACAGGGAAAAAAGTATCAATTTCCAAAATTGTATTTTGTTTTGTATATTGCTTATTTTATTTTAGTTAGTAGAAACAAATTTTTTATATTAAAAGATGGACATAAAAGATAATTAACACATTTTCATATTTTGATAAAGAATAAATAGAATAAAGGTGAAAAAATATTGGCATTTTGTTAGATTTTTCTTTTTCATGGACTTTGAAACTTTTGGTAGCAAAACTTGCTGCATCCCAAAGCTGTAGTTTCAAAACTGGTTTAATCCATCGACTTGCTGCAGAACTCATTGAATCCATTTTAAATTGATAAATTACTCATCAAATACCAAACATACATTTCCAGACTCATTGTTGATTAATAATATAATTATGATCTTTCACATGAATACTTAAGCTTTTGATTATGTCATTTTGGGAAAAATCTGTAGGTTTTTTGTGTTTTACTGAAAACCATCTATGGTGGACTGAATAAGTTTTGCATCTGCACGCCTCATATGTACTGTACGTAATATTTATTCATATAATTTCGGAAACATAAAATACTTATACATTAGTTTTTTTAAGAAAATCTTTTACAAAGATTATTGATAACATTAATTAAAAACAATGTTATATTATAGGCTAACTGCGTATAATCTCAATAGATAATAAGACACGTTGATTTAAAAAAAGTGTTGATTTTTGAAGAACGCTGTGTATACGCTAAAACCAGTCACACCTCTATTACAGTAGGTAGGGCCTATTTTCTCTTAACACCGGTCGTAACGCACTACATGCCCGGCCGATTAACACACGAATGCGAAAAATAAATGATCACAGCATTATGGGCAACTATCGGCAGCTAATTTTTATATATTTCGTAGAATTATAGAGTTAAATAAAGCTCTAAACTTGGATCTTCATGTTATATGGCGATATATGTAACTATTCATATAGTTGAAAATATAAGTTTCTAAAACTTTGTAGATTTTGGAATGGCACCAAATTATGTTGTTTGATTACAAGATAAACATTAAATTTAGGTAGTATCAATATAAAAATCGTCGATAATGGTTATATTTTTTAACGTATTAATGTATTGTGATATGATATGTGTGTGAATTGTGTGACATGGTATTCACAGTGCATATGACGTTAAAGGTACGTTTACATGTGAGAGTAAAAGTCATGACTTAATATCACATGAAAACGCACCTTAAGGTAAGCAATCTTGCTTCTTACGTATTATACCGTTGAGAAGCATGGATATCAAGTCAAGACCATGCGGATCTACAAATCAACCAAAATGGGATTGCGTCAGAGGCAACACTTTAAAATATAGCTTTGCTTTGTGTACTTTCGACGAGAAAAGACAAATAATACAATGTGGTAGACCTACACCCGAACTGAACCTTAGTACAAAAGTAAAATCCTGTTTAAGACGTTTCCGATCACATTGGTACAATAATAATGAATGGTTGACGCGATGTCCTCATGTACAAAAGTTATACTTTTGGTCTTGTCTTCTTTTTTCAAATTACAAGTGTGTTTGGAACATTTCTGGTTGCAATGACATGAGCAACATACACACAACCATTAGAACAGTTAGAAAGTTTGTCTCAAAATCATTTACAAGCCATAATCGCTGGAAAAAAAGTTTGGTAAAAATATAATTAATTTAATGCTTGATGAACAGAAGAATAAAACGGAATTCTCAGCACAATGAACTTGTTATGAAGAATAGATAAATTATAAAGCGATTCAATCATGTAGTTTGTTTTTTTAGCATGGCAAGATATGGCATTTAGAGGCCACGACAAAATGAGCGAGTCCTTAAATAAAGGTAATTACGTTTAACTAGTGAATCTTTTAAGTGAGTATGGTGAAAAATTGAATAACCATTTAGAACATCTATATTTACGGGACTATCGAATTTGATTCAAAATTATTTGACCAATACACTTTCAAATGTGTTACTGTCTGATATAAAAAAATAGTTCAATGAAACCAATTTTGTTTCCATCACACTGGTTGATACAACAAATGTACTTAATTTTTCCCAATTGTCTTTTGTCTTTCTCTATGTTACTCAAGATGGACAGGTACATGAGAGATTTTTGGGCTTCAGAAATATTTCAGGTGACAGAACAGCGGAAGCACTATATATCTATGTTATAAAATGTATACAGGTTGTGAACAAAAGCTGATTGCACAAAGCTACGACGGGGCTGTGGTCATGACTGGGTACTTGACTGTATTGCAGTCCAAAATAAGAGATAAATCTCCTAATGCAATTTTTGTACACTGCCTCACTCACAGGTTGAATCTTGTATTGTCGCAGGGCGTGTTCCTTATCAAAGACTGCAGAATTTTTGTTCTTACTTTGAATGGCCTAGCATAATTTTTTTATATTTTTTTTAAAAAGAAAACGAGCTATGGATGAAGAAATGAAGAAATGGCTTTTAAGAGTAGCCTCTACACGCTGGAATTATAATTCTATATTGGTTGAAACTGTTTACGAGTAGCCTATAGGAATCAACTAATTTCGTTGTTTGTCAATATTACAGATTCAGAGGGAAAATGGGATCAAGAAGCGTACATTGCTGCCCGCGGATTCAAAGTATAGATGCATGATTTCAATTTTAATTTTCTACTAAATACTTTTGCTGATATTTTCCCTCTTACTGATAGATTATTTGATGTATTGCATGTATTGAATCACATCGATTATTGCATAAACAAACTAAAGGAATTTCAAGATCAATTGAAAAACAAGCCTGAAGAATTTGAGAGAATCTGTATAAAAACCAACGAAGAGTCGGACGTGAATGAGCCTGAAAAAAAGTACAAGAAATACTGACACCTTTGATGTAAAAATATATTACAAACGCCTATACTGTGAGATTTTGGACACACTTATAATACAGCTAAGTGATAGGTTCAAAAACTTGGACTCATTATGTTTTTAGGACTTTTACATGTAGATAGTTTTGAACAGTACAAAGGCAGTTTCCCTGAAATGGCTGTCTAGAGCTTAAAATACAGCTATGGTAGAATGTTTGACTTTCCTTCTTTAAGATCACAGCTTGTTTTCACAAACATTTCACAAGATTTGCGTCACAAAAATGTCAGTGGTTTCCTTTTTACTAAATTAAATAATCTACAAAGAGCATATTGTCAAGTGGTAAAACTGTGAGAACTAATTGTAGCCATCCCGGCATCAAGTGCTTCCATCGAGAGAGGTTTCTCAGCATTAAAAGAGTAATATTTATGCATGCAATTCATAAGGCCCTAAGAAGCTCACAAACTTGTCTGTGTGATCCATTTAAAATGGTCTTCTACAACAATAAGGCAAAATCCACATTTTTACGATCTCGTGATTGAGTAATTTGCTAAGGAGAGTAGAAGAATCCATATCAATTACAAATAAGGTACGTTCCTTAATATATTTAACATAAAATTTAATTTTTACATCTAAAAAATCTTTATAGCTTACCCTAGAAAATATTCACAATATGCCACTGATTTTTAATACTCTTATTCAAACAGTGTGTTGTTTTAAGTACTCGTTTGAGCACCTTAATTTTTCAATTTTTACATGATGTGGCGAATTTTACTTCTCATTCGCCCCACTTGTGACTATTTTGAAAATTATGTTGCCCACCTCTGGTCTAGCAGGCCGGGTTTGGTTCCTTAAACTGCTGAAAAAATAGAATAAATTTAATTGAGTAATTTCCTTTTCCGGTGGTGAATTTATGCCAAGGGACAGGAGTTTGTTCTAGAGTCTAACTAATTTGCAATTAAGTCAGTTTGGATAGTTGAAGCAAAATACCCCTGAAAGAAATTCGAAAGTTTGAGTACGCAACTACAACGCCCGAACTCAGAAAAAAAATATTCAGGTTGCAACTACACCCTAGATGCACCATGAAATTCTTTTTTCGTTGCTGGTAAAACACGTTTAGAACAGTTTGAGGACACTTTTTCAAACATACCATGCCTCTTAAAAAAAAAGGAGCTGAAATCAAATTGTCGCATACATATCAATTAATATTTAACCAGCTTCCAGCTGATTTGGTCCTTGTTATAAATTATCTTGATCATGACTTTTAATATTGCTGTAGCGGGCTAACCAACCCTGGCCTATACTACCTGAATCAACTACAGAAAATAATTTCTCAAAATAATATATATATTTATAATTAAGTATATATATGTATGTATAACTCCATTCGTTACATACTATGCCTCGGGAACATCGCTGAACAAGAACGGCTCCATCGGAAGAGTTAACTAACTACTCTCGCGCTCCATTCAACACTGGACTTGACTCTTCCGAGCTATCTTACCAACTGAGCGTAGCTCGGCTTCTCCCACGAGTGCATGGGTTATGTGGCTGGTATCTACGTGCTGTTTTCAACGTCAAGGGGTGTTTTTCCACCCCTTCCTTTCCCATGGTTCATCATGTTCAGCCACTATAAAACTCCACGGATCGTTGGGAACGATACACAGTTCCAGTCTAATATTCTTCACGTCCGACGTGTCTCCGTTTCACCGAAACTTTCTAACTCAGTGGTCACGACGATGGTGCCAACGGACAGGCCGGATCGATGGAAGTAATACGCCGAGAAAAGTTTTAACTTTTAAACTAGTAGGGAGTAGGTGGCTCAAGAGTCAATATGTAGAGTTTAGGGATAGTTTGCATACCTGTTGAGATGGTTTGTCGCTCTAGAGATGATCATAATTATGTGCTAGTAGGTTAGCCTTTTATTAATTATAGCATGTTGTACATGCCATGAGTGATATCTTGCATCACATATTTTTCTGCTCGATCCTTAAGGCCAGTGGTTTATTTAGGAATGCATTTCACTCCTAGGACTGCATGACCATGTTTTAATCAGCAGAACCTTCAGGCGGGAAAGGGGCTGTTTAGGTTGTTCCGGGCCTGAGGATTATACATATGTAACAAGATTAGTGTATAACAGTTGGACCAGTGTGCTCTCGTTGTTTGCCCTGGTTGCGCTTCTTGTTCTCTCTGTCTCCCTCCTTGTCTAGCAGTGCGAGAGTGTGGACCGGCGAGTCCAGTGTTCGTGTGGCGCGTGCCGGGGTAGTGTGTACGGCACGGGAGTGGACCAGCGTGTCCGGCGTTTGTGTATAGAGGATCACCACCGTGTATCGTGTGTAAGACAAGTGACATTTGTTGTTTTTGTGGACACTGTGTTAATGAACATTTTTGTGACTGTTTTTAAATATTTGAATAGTTATTAGGTGTTTTATAGTTGTTAATTTGTTTATTCAATTTACTTATATCTCTGTGTGCTCTATTAGTTTATTAAGTTACAGACTTGATTAAGGCTCTTTTTATTTTACTTAATTACTTGTTTAGTTACAATTAATTTAGATATACACTTAATCAGTGTGAGTATGTAAGTGGTAATTTTAATAATTAAAACTTGGAATATTCCGTGGGCATTTTCTTTCGTGTTTGGTCGGCAGCATACCCCAATATCTCTAAAATAACTCGTGGTTCGCACGTTCACGTGTGAACGGCCTATGGCCCTCCCAGGTCACGTGCGCCCCACGTTACACATAGTTAGATATTGGTTAACATTTCTAGTGGTTACGGTGATCAACTTGTGGATCATCCCTGCCCATCTGGCATGGCTCGTACACTATATGATATTTAAGTATCGTTGTTCACCAGATTTTCGGTGTTTAATTTGAGGGTCGTTACTGCCCATCTGGCATGGCCCAAACATTTTATGCTTTTTAAGTTTTGCTGTGCGCCTGTTTGCTGTACTTAGCTTGTGGGTCGTTACTACCCATCTGGCATGGCCCGCACTTTGTATAATATATAATTTTTGTTGTTCGCCGGTTTACAGTGCTCAACTTGTGAATATTTTCTGCCCATCTGTCATGGCACGCGTACTATATGTTATTTAAGTTTTGTTGTTCACCTGTTTGCGGGGCTCAACTTGTGGGTTGTTCCTGCCCTTCTGGAAGGGGCCGCATCTTAATTGAATTTCTAGTCTGTCTCCCTTAAGAGGCTGTTTGACACCCTCTTTATTGATTGTAAAACTTGTATAGTTTTTTTCTCAACATTTTGGGTTAGTCCAATTGGTTACTTGCCAACCCTTGTTAAGTTAAGGCCTAGAACCCTGAATTGGAACTTTCGCTGGATATTTGACCGGGTCTATTTATGACCGGGGCAAACAGTTAATTGTCTGAAACCGTTGTAACCTATATTAATAAGATCAAGATAGCTTCACTTGCGTATATAGTCCGTATCTCTTGAAATAGGGCTGTTTATATATTATAATGAGCTGGTTCTGTTTTGGCCCTGCTCGCCAGTAGTAGCTTGTAAGAGGTTTGTTGCAGCAAATTAACGATTACTGTTGTATTGTGTAGATTTTCCTGGCAGGTACAACTATTCCTTTTAAGAGTGGGACTAAAATTATATTGCATAACTGGGGTTTTACCCGTTGTGTTAAGCCTTAAGCGCTTCACGCCGAGCTCACTATATGAGTGTGTCAACATAATGATTTGCAGTTATGTCAATTACCTTGCCCATCACTATAGGTCTGTTTAGGTAATATTGGATCGTGCTGTGATGTTTGTCCATGTATTAGCTTGTTTACTAGATCTATTAAACTCTTATGTCAATATGTATTTCTATCTTCTCTTTTCAAGTGCTCTCCCATTATGTTTATTTCCTTTGTTCGCGTAGTCAGCGTCTTTAGTGTTAACTAGAGCGCCGTTGCATTGCCTATACAGTAATATTTATATTTATTTTTCACAAAAAAGCAACTAGGAAAACTTACGAATATCAAGAAAATAAATGTATATAAAATGTTATTTTTGGTAAAAAATTGAAATCTTATAAGATTTCATGATATTATTTGGTTCTTTGTGCATAACATATAAGCAAGATGCTACAAAAATTATTCAAAGTAGGATCATACCAAAATATGCTATATTATTATTAATTCCCTATGACTTTAATGTATTATTATGAAGAAGTTTTGAAAAACCCCAAAATATATGTTATGCGTTTATTTTGTGAGGTGGCACCCAAGCTTTGGACTGTGCACCTCGGGATTACGGTGATGGCATCGTCTGCGTGTGCGACGCTGGATACTGTGACAAGCTGGATGACATCACCGAGCAAGATCTCTCCAAGGGGAACTACCTCCTCTATACGTCCAGCAAGGCCGGCGACCGACTGGCCAAGTCTGTCAACGTGTTTGAGGCCTCAGGTGAGATGATAGGTGTTTTATCAAAACACCCCTGGTCGTTATTTAGCTAGTGAAAGAAAAGGTCCTCACCAATTCATTCGACACATCAAGATTTCGGCGAGATACTAATAAAGAGTTTGTAACATTTGAGAGAAAATTATGTCTAAGCTAAACCATTAAACCAAATTCAATAGAAATCATTAAACAAAATGGTTTTAAGAGGTACATGTAACTCTTATAGCTTTGAAAGTATCAATCTTACAATGACTAATTACAATAAGCTAGCTCATTGTGGAACCAAACAAGGTAGGCTTGATACCTTTTGAGGTAAACGATGGGTACACACATTTTATTTTATTTTTAAGTGGTACTCAGTCATTCAAGAGTGTCTCAGGTCCGATACCTTAGCTCAGTTGATAGTGAGACTAAGGGTCTGATTCCCGGCACCACCAAAAATATTATAATTTGTGAAATTGGGATTTCCTCTTTCATAGTAAAGAATTAACGGCTTGGAGGGTTGAGTATTGTGTTTGTTACAAAATTAAGTGCTTATATAATTAGTTGGTTTAGAAAGTGCACGATAAATACCTCAAATAATTACATTCAAACTTTATTGACATTGTTTTGGATATTAGAAAATTATGGATTAGTTTGCATAATGATATTGTTCAAGTAGCAATCTGTGTTTGCAGTTTTATTCTCTTATACTTGTCTTGGAATATCTGCATCTTTATAACCCTCCAGATACCTTTATAACTTAAGTGAATTTATGTTTTTATGGTGAGTGAAGAGCAATGAAGTGTTTGAAATAGAAAGTACCCTTTTCCGTTTTGGGTATCAGCTTCAAATAAAACAACCTCGACTTACCTTAAATTTCACAAACGTGTTCAGTAGTTGAACCTGAAAGCCTTAATTTTACCTCAATATGTTGCACTGAAAATGGTGTTAATCTTCAGCTCAAACCAATCCTGGAACAATTATTTAAAATTTCCAAAATAAATCTTGTGAATTTAAGTGTTTGAAACCGTTCTTTATTTTCATCCTGTAGCCACAGCACCTGAAGAACCTGTGTTCTTCCACCTTAACTCCGATGTCACGTACCAGGAGATCATGGGATTTGGAGGAGCTCTCACAGACTCAACAGGACTCAACATCATGAGCTTAAGTGATGGTGCTAGAGAAAAATTACTCCAGTAAGAAACAGCTCACCACCCCATTATTACTAAATGTAGATATATTTTAGTTGTAAAAACTAAATCAAGTGGCACCCAGACCATTCCTGGTATGCTCTCTGTGTTACAAACAAACATGTTAACTTGTGTTTATTTATGTTTTAATAAATATGATAGTGTAATCCTATATTTTGGAAATTTATATTACGGCATAGATCAAACTTTTTTTAATTAGCTCATAAGTATTTGAATACTTCTTCTCTTCAATAAGTATTTTCAATAATGAGTACTGACTTTCCTTACGGAATTTATTATTAGGTTAAGAAATGAAAATTTGCTACACAAAGGCCGACTATTCTATCAAAAGCAGTTATTTTAACTACAGCTGTTTTGGAAATATACACATTTACTAGAAAAATCTAAATGTCTTGACAATGGATAAAATATTCCAACTTTAAGGGTAAATGTAATATTTCAGAGAAACACTTCTTAGCTAAACACATGGGTAGATGAGTCTGACAAAAAATATTCTAAAAATTATTTTTAGCACAAAGATGCAAATGCCTATCATCGTCGGTGAAAATTGTCAATAGAAATTTACAAGTGATTTAAATTAACACCATTTTCAAAAGTATCTATGAATAAATGTAAAAGTTTATTTAACTAAACTTAAAGTATCATTATTATTCGCTCTCCTGGCTGAGGTGGACTAGAAGTGTATTTCCCAATAGGCTGCACATGTTCTTACTGATGTGGACATATTACACCTCTACTAGGAAACCATGTCTCTTCCCTAAATAAATGTCCGCTAATTCAGCGCACAAATGATGGTAATTACTAATTAGCTAAGACCCGTATTGATGGTTGCATAGTTTAACGCGTCACTCTCACTTAAGACTATACTACCGAAAATTCGGGTACATTTCCTATATGTATGTGTATAATCATAATGAGTAATATAACGTGCTTGAATAAAAATTAATAGCCAAGATTCCACAAAAATGACCTCAGCGAGACTTGGGAACTACTTTCCCTACCCGGACCTCACCTGCCTTTGTCCTTTTTCCAATGGATTAGGAAAGTTCTCGTAAATTTTTACCATTTTGAGATTAATCTCTCGGTTGTTTTTAACTACGTTCACACTGTCTGGACCTATCTGAAGCTCTCTCAGAACATCTAATACCGTTCTAAGCTCTGCGCTTCCGAGGGACAGACTTGAGGTGGAATCGGACTTAAGACCCTTTCGAGTTGGAGCCTAAAACTAAGCTCCTTCAATCAAAGCAAGAGGTTCACCACTTTTCACATTGATCTGTACTTTAGAATAAAACTTTCCATTACAGTTTTTAATGTAAATACAATAAAAACTATATCGGGAAAGATGCACACGAGTACCAGCAATATTAAAAAACACTTGCCTAAAGACTCGACTCGAGGTAGGGACTTTAATAAGTTAATATATGTAAATAAGTTCGTCGTATGGCTGAGCCAATACAAATCCTTACACTATGATTAGATGATATGAGCTAGATGTTAATGATTTTTTTTAAAGACAAGTCTTGTGGTGATATATCCTTGTGTTCAGAAAGAATTGGGTTATTATTATCACTGTCATAGTTCCTTTACATTATTGTTTTGGTGGTTCCAGGACTTATTTCGGCGAAGGAGGTTCTCAGTACCTTTACCTTAGGGTTCCAATCGGAGCCTCAGACTTCTCTCTTGAGTACTACACATATGATGACGTGGATGGTGACGTTAACTGGAATAACTTTGCTCTTAGAGATGAGGACTACAAGTATAAGGTGAACATTTTTCAAATAATTTATGGCATTTGTGTCGAGATGGTCCTGCTTCGTCTAGTCTTTTAGAGTATTGATGATTCGAAATGAATGACAGAGTTCTCAGAGCTCATATTTAAGAGACTGTCTCGCCCACTAGGTATTAAATAGCTTAGGTGGGTAAAATAGTTTGAACCAGGCTTCACATCTTAGTGTGTATGTATATTAAAAGATAAATATATAATGCGTTCTGCCCTTATATATATATTTATATAAGTGTTATATATATATGGGTTGATTTCTAAAGTTTTAGGTACCAGAACGCACTACCAGGAGATTTTTTTCTTTTTTAATTCAAGCTTCAAAAGACGTGTTTGTAAGCCAATATTTTCTTCTATAAGCAATAGAATTATTTTTTTAATGTATCATAATGTGATTGTGTTTTAATATTTTTCAATCCAATTTAATGCAAATTCTCACCAGATGTTTAATTTAATTTTGATTTTATTGCTACTAATTTTAACATACAAACGGGAATGAAAGGAGCGATTAGAAATTTAAAGTCATAGATTACACAAAACAAAATATGCTTTTAATTTTTACAGATGTATTTTGAGTTTAAAACACACATAGGCTATTATACACAATTAGAAAAAAAATGACTGTCCATTTTAGAAGCAACTTCACAGTCGTTCCCTGTTTTCATCATATTCAATACTTCTAGACCTTTCCTTGCCCTGAGTGTCTATGGCAGAATGCCATCCTGAAACAAGCTATCAGTCAACATACTTGGAGGGATTAAAAAACGAAGAGGGGGTCCAGTTATTCTTATAAATAAAATATCAGAGATGGTTGTTGTCTTAAAAGACGTTCTTAGTGATGTCATAATCAAATTCATTTGGGAAAAACCTCTCTCGCATTCACAGGAAGATAATATAGCAAGCGACTTGATTATATTATGCAATACAACAATTCCTTCCGGAAATATCTTACTATATACATATTCCCGGAAACTCCGAATTAATTGTCTTTCATTGAGTTTGAACTTGGCAGCGAACTTCATTTCATTTTCCCCATAAGTTATTTGCACATTTTTGCGGCAGTTTTTCATGTCTATTACTCTTAGCAAGTTAACAATCTCCTAATCTTGTTCACTCAGCAGTCTCTTCTCAATTGATTGTTCCAATGCTTCGTAAAACTTATCAGGATATAAAGGATCATTACTCTTGCGTCCTTCCCTTTTATGAAGAGTAACTCCACAAAATTTAAATGTTATACTGCTTCTTGGGCCGTGGTATGGTAAATAACTGATACAGATTTTCTACTTTCAAATACAGAGACTGTTAATTTCAATTTTTCGTTTGCAAAGTCTAGGCCAACATTTCGATGGTGCAAATCCTCTATCAACTCAGTTCCTGTAATGCATCGTACATCAAGCCAAGATCTAAAATGAAGTTTGCATCTGTAGTGTTATTCAGTGATACACCTTGTGATGAGAGAAAACAAGACTGCGTGTTAGGGAACATCTGTCATTGTTGGGCACATAAACTATTGTTCACATAAGTAGCTATTTTTTAAATAAAATACCGCACTTATGTATGTATTTGATTTGCTAATCACGTCTTTCTAAAGAGATTTTTTCTGAATTTAGTGTTTGCCTTTATAGCGGTACCGGAACGCCGTTCCGTCAGAAGTTAAGCAATATATATGCATTATATATACATATATATACGCATTATATATATAATGCAGGACACATTTTATATATAAGAGGGTAGAGTTGTGTCACTTATCTTAATTCCACTGTCTTCTAATGCAGAACACATAAAAATACACTAAGATGAGAAGCCTGGTTCAAGCTATTTCATCTACCTACTAATCTATAATATTTCGGGGTGAGCCAACCTCTTTATACAACGTGTATCTAAAACATTGCATCAAACTTTGGCAGGCTGTTCCTTGGGTGAAAATATAATAATTCACATCAGCAACCTAGGGTCCATCTTAAATATTAAGGGTGGTATTCACCCCTAAAGATAGAGCTAAAAACGACTGTTGCGTGAAATATTATGACAACTACTTAGGTTATTACAATGAATTTTTGTATACTACTTATTTAAAATTTTATCATTAATAAACTAAATGTACTGTTACAGTTACCCACCCCAATCATGTAAAAAAGGGGGGGTTGTAACACTTTTTTCAGCAATAAAATATGTCAGAGTAGGTATTACTAATTTTGACTTAAGATTACAAAACAAGGTTTAGAAATTAACACAAAAAGGTGTCTTGGAGAAACTGTCTAGCTTTCTCCGTTTTCGAGATAATCACACTAGTTTGAGCTCAGAGTCAAGTGTAAATGCCTGCCAAGTAGGCAACCAGAATCGCAGTGTTACTTCGCACTGCAGTCGTTTAACCATTTTTACCGGCACGTGTGACTATGTATCACGTACATTTGGTAAACAGGGCTGGTTTGTGTGTTATGATGGAGAAACTCAGATACTTTTCCTTCTTCATAAGCTCCGATGTGTTTCTATTTATCACATTAGTAAGTTATGCTTACACAGTTCACACTTGGGTGGGATTTTAATCATTACACTCACTGGAGTATTGAAAGCTAAATTAAGAAATATTAATTGTAGCTATTGTATAATATTTGAAAGAAGGTATAGGAAAGGTGGATAGAAACATATAAAAGGGGGACAAACACAATATGGCCTTTACAATGAAAAGAAGAACACATTTCACACTTTACACTGCTGCCAATGGACAAGGAGGTAATGGTTGCCTCTTAAAGAAAATTGATCGTCACCACCCAATCCTGGGTCGGGGGATTGGGTGGTGACGATCAATTTTCTTTAAGAGGCAACCATTACCTCCTTGTCCATTGGCAGCAGTGTAAAGTGTGAAATGTGTTCTTCTTTTCATTGTAAAGGCCATATTGTGTTTGTCCCCCTTTTATATGTTTCTATCCACCTTTCCTATACCTTCTTTCAAATATTATACAATTACCTCATAAAGCGAAAAGAGGTTTTCCTTATTGAGTTATATAATTGTAGCTATTGTATGTTTTAGTTCCTAGCTTCAAAAGCACATTCATAGCAAGTGCTCAAAATGACGGCCCCTAACGTCATTGCAATAATTGAGGTGGCGTATCATTGACTGGCGTAATCTTTCGAAAGCACGTGGTGTTACGTGGTGAACCTTATCACATGCATCACCCATCCTGGCTAAAAGGTCATCCTCGGATTAAATGGCTGTCTCGTACACCAAATCTTTGAAAAAGCCCCACAGAAAGAAGTCTAACGGATTAAGGTGAGGAGAGCGTGGTGGCCACGCAACAGCTATAATGACCCGCTACCTGGCAGGAACTAACACTGCTCTTTGAAATATAACATGCATGATTATCTCGGAAACGGAAAAAGCTAGACACTTTCTCCAAGACACCTTATTTGTTAATTTTTACTCCATGTTTATAATCTTAAGTCAAAATTAGTAATACTTACTCTGTTATATTTTATTGCAGAATAAAGTGTGTTACAACCCTCCCCCTTTTTTTTACATGATGGGGGTGGGTAACAGTAACAGCACATTTAGTTTATTAATGATCAAAGTTTCAATAAGTAGTATACAAAGATTCGTTGTAATACCTTAAGCAGTTTTCATAATATTTCACACAACAGTCGTTTTTAGCCCTATCTTTAGGGGTGAATACCGCCCTTAATATTTAAGATGGACCCTAGGTTGCTGATGTGAATCATTCTATTTTCACCCAAGGAATAGCCTGCCAAAGTTTGATGCAATGTTTTAGATACTCGTTGTATATATAATGTAAGAGGGAAAAAAATATTCATTCATTCCAATGTTGCTGTTATCAAGTGAGGAATTGAGAAACCCGCACTTAGTTGCGATTTTTCGTTTATACATAATTTTGTTTTTAATTCCCTGTTTAATTTGGTCGCGAAATAAACTCCTAGATAAAGTATTACGTTTGAAATGAAATTTAAATCTGTTTGGTAAAAGTGATTTTAAAAATGTAAACATCGAACTAGAAATTTATTCCTCCAAAATTAGTGGAAATAGTTTGCGGATGACAAATCACCTAGATAGATGTAATTTATAGGTTAGAAGGAAAGCGGTATTAGGGGGGTGATTATTTTAAGAAGTATACAATGAGTGATGAAAATATATCAGGCCTACATAAATATTATAGTAGTAGTAGTAATATAAAAACATCGGCGAGTTATTTCCAACCAACTATTTAGGATTTTCTGAATGAATTGAATATTATAGCTTATTTTTACTTTTGGTAATGTGTTGATTCGATAAATGGCCAAAAAAAGAAAGGGCAGTAAGTACGTTATAATATCATATTGACCAATATTCTAATTTATTAGGTTTAAAACTGAAATAGTATCGTCTTTTGAAGCAGTTTCTCATGTAACTTAATTATTTTTTGGCGAAGCAAATATATGAAGTTAGTGTGTGTGTATCTAAAGAAAGATGTAAGACGTGCCTAAATGAGGTAGACGAATTTGTGAAAAAGAGAAATGTAAAGAGTTTTAAGAATAAAAGAGCATGTATGACTCGGTGTATGGATGTTGTTGAAGCCAAGGGAGTATGCTAGGATGTGAAAGTGTGGAGAAAGTTAATGAAAATGTATGAAGGCCCTTGGTCCCAATGTAAAGAGAATAGATAGGTAGCGCCATTTGGAAGAATGTGATGATGCCATTGTTTACGTCAGCCACGAAACTACGTCACCCAGTACACAGCAGTTAGTAGTATGTCATGTGGTCCATGTGTTTCAAACGGTCATTTAATAATTTATCAACATAATGGTTTATTTATATTTGCCTGGTAGTGTTTGTTTGTTTGTTTGTTTGTTTGTTAGGTGACCTGGCGGTCTAGGGGTAAGGTGTCAGACTTCTATGCTGGCGGCCGGGGTTCAATCCTCGGTCCCGGCACAGATTTATCTGATTACCAAACCCTTCCTTCACCTCTGACAAGACATCTTGTGAATGTGGGGAATGCCAGGCCTCCACCGTGGTTCGGATCCCACGTTAAACTGTAGGTCCTCCATTTCATCTCACAATCACCCTACCATTACACATTAGCGTAAGTGCGTATAACCCGAACGGGTAGTAAGACGCGGTGCTAATAATAATAATAATAATAATTTTTGTTTGTTTTTTGTATAGTTAGTTACTTTATTATGTTTACCATCCGAGTATTGTTTTAATATGCTAATATAAAATACAGCAGTGATGTTCTAATTAATGATTTAGACATTTTATTTACTACATTTATTTAATAGTAATAATACTTAGCACCGCGTCTTACTACCCGTTTTGTTCATACGCTTATTTAATATTAGTTACTATAATAACATATATGAATTTAACTGTATGTAGTTATATTGTTCTTCTCAAGTTGTTTATTGTATTATAATAGTTTTTCTTTTATATCTATAAAGATAAAAAGAAAAGTCCTGACTCACTGACAGACTCATCGACGCCCAGCCCAAACCCTTGGACCTATAAAGCTGAAATTTTGCACGGAGCTTCCTTTTATGATGTAGACAAGGAATAAGGCCGGATTTTTTGAAATTCCCACGGGATAGGGAATAAAGATGATTTATATTTTCACTTTAAAGTTGCCTTATTTCCGTAACTATAATTATTAGAGACTTAAAACTTGACATTCAAGTAGGTAATTATAATCACTAATAACCATTTTAAATATTTTCAGAAATTTCCACGGTAGATGGAATAAAGAGGGTTTATATGTTCGCCTTAAAGTTGCCTTGTTTCTTATTAGATCAACGCCCAGCCCAAACCCTTGGACCAAGAAAGCTGAAATTTTGCACAGAGGTTCCCTTTATGATGTAGACAAGGAATAAGGCCGGATTTTATTAAATTCCCACGGGATAGGGAATAAAGAGAATTTATATAATTATCATAACACAGTGGGTAACGGGCAACGCCGTGCGGTACTGCTAGTATAATATATAGGATAAAAGTCATTGATAAACAATCAGACTGCTTCTTGCTCATTTATTTTCTTACATTCTTCAATTTTAATTACATGTGTTTTAAAACAAACCTAAAAAAATTCCTAGCTGTGCTGTTGCGCTTTGTGTAAATAATCAACGAAACTGCAAGGGAAATAATAATATATGTTTTACTCCTTTCCTAAGGATCCAGAAATTTGCCGTACATGGGAGTTAAAATGTAAAAGGAAAGAGACAATTAATACAAATTTCTGCGTATAATCCGAACGGGTTGTAAGACGCGGTGCTAATAATAATAATAATAATAATAATAATAATAATAATACAAATTTTGCTCGAATATGTTTAATTCATTTTGCCGATAGTGACGTTGATATTTGTGGTGCTAAATGGAAAGTTAACTAAAATGTCATAAGTAATTTTGAACATATTTTAATAGGTTAAGTATAATTTGTACAGTTTTTTTCATTTATTGGTGTGGATTTTAAATATGTATTAATATGTTTATTGTTCCCAAACGTAATATTATAATTTCTAACAATAATTATTTAGAAAGTACTTAATTTGTCTTCTTTAAAGCTTTGTGAATGTCAAGTCATGTTCTCACGTGTCATTTTCAGTGATTCACTGACAATTAATACATTATTATTATTATTATTATTAAGTACCGCGTTTTACTAACTGTTCGGGTTATACGCTTTAAGTACTAATTACGCTAATGGATTAGGATTTAGGAAGGTTGAATTAGAGGAAATGAACCCGCATTTGCGTGGAGGGAGAATGGAAAACCATTTAGGAACAACACCACCACCCCCAGTTCACCCGACTGAGATTCGAACCTCGATCTCCCGTTCCTTAGCAGTCGAGCTCAACACTACTAGCGCGTTAGCCAACTACGCCACCGAGGTGGGTGACAAATAATACAAAATGAACGTCCAAACACTCATTTCTTTAGACTGAATTATTATTTCACTCGTTCATTAAAAGTTAAAAGGAGTTCTACTTTTCTACATTGTTAATTATCATCATTGAAAAATGAAAAGAGGAATTAATGAATTCATTTTTATTTAAATATAAATATGTATTTAGATATTTACAGACATTGTGTTGTTGTAAGATTTCTCAAAAATTGTATGTAAGTGGTGAGATGAACAAACCAGCCCATTTTTGGACTGGTACAGACAATTTGAATGTCTGTGTAATATAAGTCGTGATTTGTATCAAATAAAACAGCATGTGGTGCCATTTTAATAAATGAAACGGTAGTTGGTCATTCTCAACATGATCATTATGACAAATGATACTGTGAACAAATTCCTTCAATTTTTATTTTCATTAAAAATGAATCAATTGAAATTATTCACTGAAAAAAGACACGCAAGGACACGGCTTTGAGCGCTGGCTAGTGTACTGAGTGACGTCACACGTTCAACCAATCGGATGTCGTTCTTCAACTGGTGCTACCCCTATTCTGTTTACATTACTTAGCCCTGTCGAGTGTAAGTCTAAAACTTATTTTGTGGGATGGTGAGCGAAAAGGTGGAAGGCGTGGCGTGGGTTCACAACAGGCCAAAGTTTCTTTACGCGCCAACAAGAACAGATGGATCACGAAAACCGTAGATGGCGCTAGCTACCGGACATGTCTTGTAGAAAAAACATACGTTTGGAAATATAAGTTTTCTCTAGAACGATTAAAAAATTGTATGTTAATTTTTAACACCCCTTCTAAATTAATATATCGGTATTTATTAATTGTTACATTTTCTTATTTTTTGTTATGAAGCCGGCAGTTTTCTATTGAAAAATGCCAATTTTATCGATACTTGATCACTGTTAAAATTATAGAGGTGGTGTTTATATAAAAAGTATAACTTAATCAACATGCTTCTATTCTTGAACAAACCGTTTCCAAAAATAAAATTGCAAAACAATAAAAATTCTTGAAGATGACCGTTTTTTTCCCACGGCTCTGCATTTCCACGTCAAATGAAAAGGGCCAATTGCCTTAATTACGGAGTTGTTGTGTATGGTAATGTATGTATGTATGTTATTGTATAATTATCATTAATTGATTTCAACTTTCATGACTTCTTCTTTATGAACAGTATTTCACTATTGGATGGTCCAGGACTAACGAATTTTATGTGTGAGAGTAAAAATGTTGCCTTCAGATGCCAGTTATCAAGCGCGCCTCCGATATCAGAGGACAGCCCATTAAGTTGTTCGGCGCTGCCTGGTCGGCTCCCTGGTGGATGAAGAGGAACGGCACTGAGTTTGGATTCAGCTATCTTTTGGAAAAGTACTACCAGGCGTGGGCAGACTATTACGTCAAGTGAGTCAAACTGCAGCAAACAAACTTTTAAGTGTCATTTATCCTGGGGATCATATGTTTTAATCTAAAGGTTTAGACCGGTAGGCTATTTTATACGGGTAGCGTGGATTTTAAGTTTGTCTAAACATATTGACAATAATAGATGGTAGCAATAATTAAAAATATTGCTTGAAGATACCAGTTATCAAGTAAGCGTGAGGATCCTGCTCGTCCTTGTCATATTTCCTTAGATAACCCATTAATACTTTGTAAGAAGCAATTTTTTTAAATTATTATTTAAAACTAGATATATGACTAATGTTTTAAAATATAATTTCCCCCTGGATTGACAATGCAATTTCACATCATCTCGTAGTTGGCTGATCAGATTAACTTATTCTCTGTAATTGCTAGGGCCTATGCATGAGGCAGTTCTTGTCAAAGTTTGTTTTACAGCCCTTACTTAACTACAGTATAAATCACAGATATATAAAACTGTGAATTGAATTATTCTCGCCCACAGGAGAGGAAGGAGGGGGTTCTCTGAAACAAGTTTTCGTGAATTGAACCCCTCTGTCACTAGATAGCCAACTACTTTAACAAACCATTTGTGGCAGGATGGCGAATCCAGCACCAGATTTCAGAGCTTTGTATCTATTAAGAATTTTCCGTTCCAATCCATGACCTTATTGACAGTCCAGACTCAACCTCTGGAAACAATAACCTATTTTACCCTTAACAATGTGGTTTTACATTTCCATCCTGGTTTAATTTGTATTCGTCTCAGTCCAAATCCTCATCTTGTATTTATAGATAAATAAAGACTGGATGGGATGACTGAATTAATAGCTAACCTCATTATGACTCAAGGGACAAAGTGTAACAAATTCTATACACAAACGTATGTAAATAATTACTCAAAGGGGACGTAGATGGCCGTTGATCAAAGCATGTCGTCTATATTTTTTTAGTATGTGCTAGAATATGGAATAGGCCATGAAAATTAATCATTCCCTGATCTCACTACGAGGCATGGATCATAATTAATATTATGGCAGAGGACGGAGGTAAAGGAATGGCAATGGGTAGTTAAAAGTAACGTAGCTTCTTAAAGTCATAATAGCTTTATCAGTATAATTGTAATATCCTATGTAAACAGGTACTTTGACGCGTATAAGAACGAAAACATTTCCTTCTGGGGGCTGTCTGCACAAAACGAGCCCACCCAGGCCTACAACAACCCCTCGTGGATATTTAGCATGGGCTGGAGCGCTGAGCAACAGAGGGACTGGATCGCGGAGCACCTGGGACCTACACTACAACGTGGGGGGTACGGAGATCTAGAGCTTATGACGCTGGACGACAACAGAATGTGGCTGCCTGGATGGGTGGAGACGGTGAGTACCTGAAAAGTAATTATTTTTTAGAAGGGCTTGAGATGAATCTCACTAGTTTAAACGACAGGGTACACACTCAAAATGACATAAAAAACCGTCAGATTTAAAATAACTAGTAGCTTACTGTGTGCACAACAGATCAGTCAATGTTAATTCTAGTACTTCAACTCTTTCCTATATTAATAGTTCCAGTATAGTAACCTAGTAATTATCAGGTCCAAGTGAACACTCCAGATCTGTAATTAGCAGTTAAAGTATACATGAAACTCTCAACAATAAAAATGTATGGGGTTATTCTTGTAGCAGATTCTAATTACCAATATTCTAAAATTTAATCATTTATAGAACTTTAACATAAAATGATTATTAAATCCATATACATTATATATGTTCAGTAAATCCCTTGATTACTTGTTTATCTTTCCAAAATCATGTTGCCAAGGAGATTTATAAATTAAATTGGCATTGTTACAATATATAGAATAGGAAGCGACGAAGGCCCTTGAAACGTATTGGGGCGTTTGACCCGTTCGCCATGGAATAAGCCAGAGTTTACTAAGCCCATCTAGATTGTTCATCCAAATAAACTTATCTCATTTCGACGTTTAGTACACGCGATATTTAAACGCTAGTTTGGATTCAGTAGAGCAAACAAGGCTGAC
>CABFVX010008103.1:0-26297 GCA_902151425.1 Timema shepardi | reverse complement strand
GAGTTGTAGACAAGTGGATTGAGCACCATCTTTTCGGCTATAATGAGTTGTATACAAGTGGATTGGGTACCATCTATTCGGCTATAATGAGTTGTATACAAGTGGATTGGGCACCATCTTTTTGGCTATAATGAGTTGTAGACAAGTGGATTGGGTACCATCTATTCGGCTATAATGAGTTGTAGACAAGTGAATTGGGCACCATCTTTTCGGCTATAAAGAGTTGTATACAAGTGGATTGGGCACCATCTTTTCGGCTATAATGAGCTGTATACAAGTGGATTGGGTACCATCTATTCGGCTATAGTGAGTTGTAGACAAGTGGATTGGGCACCATTTTTTCGGCTATAATGAGTTGTATACAAGTGGATTGGGTACCATCTATTCGGCTATAGTGAGTTGTAGACAAGTGGATTGGGCACCATCTTTTTGGCCATAGTGAGTTGTAGACAAGTGGATTGGGCACCATCTTTTCGGTTATAATGAGTTGTATACAAGTGGATTGTGTACCATCTATTCAGCTATAGTGAGTTGTAGACAGGTGTATTGGGCACCATCTTTTCGGCTATAATGAGTTGTATACAAGTGGATTGAGCACCATCTTTTCGGCTATAATGAGTTGTATACAAGTGGATTGGGTACCATCTATTAGGATATAATGAGTTGTAGACAAGGGAATTGGGCACCATCTTTTCGGCTATAATGTGTTGTAGACAAGTGTATTGGGTACTATCTATTCGGCTATAATGAGTTGTAGACAAGTGGATTGGGTACCATCTATTCGGCTATAATGAGTTGTATACAAGTGGATTGGGTACCATCTTTCCGGCTATAGTGAGTTATATACAAGTGGATTGGGTAGTATCTATTCGGCTATAGTGAGTTGTAGACAAGTGAATTAGGCACCATCTTTTCGGCTATAATGAGTTGTATACAAGTGGATTGGGTACTATTTTTTCGGCTATAATGAGTTGTATACAAGTGTATTGGGCACCATCTTTTCGGCTATAATGAGTTGTATACAAGTGGATTGGGCACCATTTTTTCGGCTATAATGAGTTGTATACAAGTGGATTGTGTACCATCTATTCGGCTATAGTGAGTTGTAGACAAGTGGACTGGGCACCATCTTTTTGGCCATAGTGAGCTGTAGACAAGTGGATTGGGCATCATCTTTTCGGCTATAATGAGTTGTAGACAAGTGGATTGGGCACCATCTTTTCGGCTATAATGAGTTGTATACAAGTGGATTGGGTACCATCTATTTGGCTATAGTGAGTTGTAGACAAGTGGATTGGGCACCATCTTTTCGGCTATAATGAATTGTATACAAGTGGATTGGGCACCATCTTTTCGGCTATAATGAGTTGTAGACAAGTGGATTGGGTACCATCTATTCGGCCATAATGAGTTGTAGACAAGTGGATTGAGCACCATCTTTTTGGCTATAATTAGTTGTATACAAGTGGATTTGGTACCATCTTTTCGGCTATAATGAGTTGTATACAAGTGGATTGGGTACCATCTATTCGGCTATAATGAGTTGTAAACAAGTGGATTGGGCACCATCTTTTTGGCCATAGTGAGTTGTAGACAAGTGGATTGGGCTACCATCTTTTCGGTTATAATGAGTTGTATACAAGTGGATTGTGTACCATCTATTCAGCTATAGTGAGTTGTAGACAGGTGTATTGGTCACCATCTTTTCGGCTATAATGAGTTGTATACAAGTGGATTGGGCACCATCTTTTCGGCTATAATGAGTTGTATACAAGTGGATTGGGTACCATCTATTCGGCTATAGTGAGTTGTATACAAGTGGATTGGGTACCATCTATTCGGCTATAATGAGTTGTAGACAAGTGGATTGAGCACCATCTTTTCGGCTATAATGAGTTGTTGAGTTGTAGACAAGTGGATTGGGCATCATATTTTCGGCTATAATGAGTTGTATACAAGTGGATTGGGTACCATCTATTCGGCTATAATGAGTTGTAGACAAGTGGATTGAGCACCATCTTTTCGGTTATAATGAGTTGTAGACAAGTGGATTGGGTACCATCTTTTCGGCTATAATGAGTTGTAGACAAGTGGATTGGGTACCATCTATTCGGCTATAATGTGTTGTAGACAAGTGGATTGGGTACCATCTATTCGGCTATAATGAGTTGTAGGGAGTGTATTGGGCACCATCTTTTCGGCTATAATGAGTTGTAGACAAGTGGATTGGGTACCATCTATTCGGCTATAATGAGTTGTAGACAAGTGGATTGAGCACCATCTTTTCGGCTATAATGAGTTGTATACAAGTGGATTGGGTACCATCTATTCGGCTATAATGAGTTGTAGACAAGTGGATTGAGCACCATCTTTTCGGCTATAATGAGTTGTATACAAGTGGATTGGGTACCATCTATTCGGCTATAGTGAGTTGTAGACAAGTGGATTTGGTACCATCTTTTCGGCTATAATGAGCTGTAGACAAGTGGATTGGGCACCATCTTTTTGGCTATAGTGAGTTGTAGACAAGTGGATTAGGTACCATCTATTCGGCTATAATGAGTTGTAGACAAGTGGATTAAGCACCATCTTCTTGGCTATAGTGAGTTGTATACAAGTGGATTGGGTACCATCTATTCGACTATAGTGAGTTGTAGACAAGTGGATTGGGCATCATATTTTCGGCTATAATGAGTTGTATACAAGTGGATTGGGTACCATCTATTCGGCTATAGTGAGTTGTACACAAGTGGATTGGGTACCATCTTTTCGGCTATAATGAGTTTTATACAAGTGGATTGGGTACCATCTATCCGGCTATAGTGAGTTGTAGACAAGTGAATTGGGCACCATCTTTTCGGCTATAATGAGCTGTAGACAGGTGTATTGGGCACCATATAGTGAGCTCTAGTCAGCTATATGCAGGTGGTTTGGGTAACTTTACTGATTGCGAGGCGTAGCTGCCAACACTTACGGTGACACAAGCCCCCGTGCGCTCAGAATACCCCTGCAGATCCATTTTGACTGTAAAGTGTTACTGAACTTCTAGACATGAATGTCTCTTTTTTCTTTCTTTTACCTTAGAATATGTATTATTATAAGCCGTTAAGAGCAACCACACCGACATTAAAATATACCACATAAAATGCCACTAGTCTTGTCAAGTGTTCAATTCTAATCTTTATCCCTTGAGTCATCATTAACATATTACTTTTTCCCTGCGACCCAAATCAACTGATCTAAGAGTGCACACGATAATATAGGGCTCAAAAGATCCAACTAGTTGTAAATGTCTGAAACTATAGAATTGTGAAATACTTAATTAGAAGTTGAGTCACTGAAATTTTCATAGGAACTTTTAAAACAAATCAAAAGTCAGGTAATTAAATCGTGACACTATTTTGCTGTATACTTCATAAATGATCTAATGTCCCAAGATTAACAGAATATCACCGTTACGAAAGAATCTCGTTGGATATCTCTATAATAAATGGTTGGAGATGAAAAATAAACAAATGTTTTCCCCAATACTTTAAAGAATACTTATTCAAAAGAAGGAGAGGCGTGTTCTTCCATAAACATTATTATAGATCTTCCTGTCTTACGATGAACAAGAAGTTGTTTATTCCTCTGAAATATTTTCTTCTCTGAGTTTGTTTGAATTTATTCTCTGTGTAAGATTCAAACTTATGGTTTTCTTTGTTGCCCGAGTGCTCTAACCCTCGGATGACTGGAACAATCAGGGCTTCTTCTTATTAACCCCCCTGCCCCGTACTCCCACCGTTTGTTGTTGACATTGATAACTATAGTCGGTTTAACTAACTTTTTAACATTATTTTTTATGTATGGTTTGGAGGTTACACAACTAATCAATATAATGTGCTGTTTATTATTACCTATACAGGATGAATCTCGAGAAACTGTTACGTGACTGTTAGGCACAGTTCAATTTTAAAAAGAAGTGTATTATTTAAATGCTAGAAAAGTTACTATATCTACTTACAAGTAGTCATACGCCAAGTCTATAGCTGTTACTCTTGATATAAATTATCAATATCTATATACATTATACATTAATAACACTGGTAATAAATTATAATAAGATGTTATCAATTTTGCCCACCAAAAAACTATGTCTATGTTTTTAAAAGGTTCTTCATGTGATTATCATATTATTATTATTATTATTGGGTGTGTTCTATCTTATGTCAGGTCCATTCCTTTTGTCAGTGAACTCAGACCACCAATGCACCCTGTCCTCCACCTTCTCCTTCAGCACCCAGAATTTTCTCCTTTACTTCAAGTCATCTAGTATTTGAATCCTCCTAATTTCTAAGCTCCTATTTCACTCAAACTATAATTTTATGAGGTTGTGCAGAAGGCAGTTTCTCCTAAGTATATGTCTAATCCAGTTTGCTTTGTGCCAAAGAATAACATCCTAAATGGTTCTCCTCTCACCCATTCTTCTTAGGACTTCTTCATTTCTCACCCTGTCTGTCCACCTGATCTTCTCAAGTCTTATCCAGTATCTCACTTCAAAGCTCTCCAAGTATTTATTTTCAATCTTCCTGAGAGTTTAAGTTTCTGTTCCATACAGTGCAATGCTCCAAATGTTGAATGTAATTAATGCGGAAATAAAGTGGTTGTAAATACTAATGATAAGATAAGTTCTATTAAGAGGAAGTGCACGTGCATTAGTATGAAAAGATATCAGGTCAGCCATAATATCGTAACAGCATCAAATTTCTGTTTATTTCTTTGATTCAAAAGCACTCAAGAATAAAATTAACATATGCTTGATTAAAAACACTGCTTATACTAAATGCAATTATGAAATTTATCTTCCCTACGCATTTTTCTTTATCAATTACAAACCTTCCTGATATTTTCAAAATGTTCCTGATTATTTTAAATTCCCTTATATTTCTATGTTTTCTATATTTTCCCTGATTGTGGCCACCCGGGATATTATGTGCAAACCACATCGATACACGTATTTTTAAAATCAACCCCTTGATAATTCAGCCTTAAATTTCGATTATGACTAATAGCAATGTGAGCCCAACGCCTTTGATATATATCTGTGGCCGTTGAAAATCAGGTATTCAAGTCGCTCAGTATTGTTAGTTAACTCGCGTAATCATTATATCAGATATAATGCGTTAACAGTTCTTTAAAACACTCTAGTGAGTTATAGTTTTATACAAAGGTGTGATTTTGTAATCTGAGACCCACTTGTCCCTACTTAATCTGAACACTTTTAAAAGAACCAACTTTAAATGTCTGACACTTTGCTAAGGTTTTGTGTACTGGTGGAAGGGCTATAACATGTAGAATATAAAACCCAGCTCTTAAAAAATGTTGATATAATCCGATGTTTTTTTAGAAAGAGAACAACTATAAAAGTTACTAAATCTACGTTCACTAATTCACACGCCTTGTTATGTTATCTACAAGTGTCGCTTTTGATATACATATCAATTCTCTATAATAATACTAATAATATTTATTTTTAAAATTTAAAAATGACGCCTGGACACGGGAATTGAACCGTGGACTTTTGGCTTAATACGTCAATCCTCTTACCACCGAGCTATCCAGGAGTCGTCCCAAGCTCAGGTTTCATTCTTCACTCATATGTTAAGGTAGAATCTGTGATAGACGTGTGGAAATCGCCAGCTATATATTACGAGCGAGCAATTGACAACCAAAATCTTTAACGACCACCTATCATGTGTGTGTGTGTGTTACCTCCAGCTGAGCCACCCCCCGAGCTACGAGGAGAGTTTGGCACAGAGGATGAGGTCCGCGTCCTCCCCTCTACCACGCAGTGTGTCGCCGCCGCCCCCCTGGTCACTCGCCGCCACCACCGCCGCCAACACTCACTACTGCTCATGCGCCAACTGCAAGGTAACATAACCTCCTAGGGGGTGGGCATGCTACGACAAGTATACAAGGTACAGTAGCTCCATGGTTTATTTGGTGCTGACTGACGGCTCACAGCTGACTTATAACAGTCAACATTTAAGTATATACCCAAATTTTGACCGTCAGAAGTGACAGCTGCTAAACACATATTTTTGCTGATCATATGGCTTGGCGTAGGGATACATAATTTGGTCTGGTAACTTTTCAAAGCTGTCAGTCAGCACCTAAGAAGCCATGGGGCTACTGTAGTAGATGCCTGCGCAACTCCAAGGTCAGCCGAGGGAGGGGATGACCTCAGAATCGAGCCTATGGACTAGCAAAAGCACTTGTCTATGACTTTAAAAAATATTTTTTTATATAGAATATAGATGTACTGTACTTCGAACCACAAGCGTTTTAAAATTATTCAATGATTGGTTTGACATATTTAGTTCGTCAGTTTCTATTAACCAAAACAATAATGACAAAAAGTGTATGGATTGAACAAAAATAATTAAAAAACGTTATTTCAGGACATAACAGAATTTATACAATGAATATTGTTTATATAAAGCCAAAGTGGCATTTATAACAAACACAGTAGCAGCTTCAAGGGAGGAGGGATGTGCCCCCTCATGCCTAGACCATAAATATTATGCCAGGCCTCCACTGTGGTTCGGATTCCACGTTAAACTGTAGGTCCTCTATTTCATCTCACAATCACCCTACTATTACACATTAGCGTAAGTGCGTATAACCCGAACGGGTAGTAAGACGCAGTGCTAATAATAATAATAATAATAATAATAATAATAATACATAAATAATATTAATACAAACTTAAATCATATTAAGTAAAACTAAAATGTAGAGGCTCTTATTGCGGAGGGGGACAGAACAATCCTATTTTATTATAAAATTATAAATAATAAATATTTTGCACTAATAATATATCTTGTTTAAAATGATAAATAAGAAATATTTTGTACTAATAATATATATTTTATGCATTACTCCAAATTCAGAGTTTCAACTTTCTGAATAAAACAATAATTCACTATTTATTTAAAGGTACCAATATTGTCTCATTTGAGCAGATTAGTGGGGGGAGTCGTCGTGCCCCCCTCTCCCACCGTAGACCCCGCTAACGTGACGTCACATTTAAAAACTGTGATTTGCTCATTTATAAAGGGCAAACGTTATCAAAATATCTCTAAAAATAGTAATAAAATTATTTTTTTAAATGTTTTATTCGTATATTTTTATCTTCTCACTAACGTGCACTTTCTGAACAAACTGATAATATCAGTTCATTACTTATAATGTAACTTAAATCTATAACAGACACAACATCCAGTTCTCCGGCCGTTAATTTATCACTGTGAAATAGGAAACCCACATTTCACCAATGATACATTTTTCGGCCATGCCGGGAATAGAACATAGACTGAGCTTTTCATGAACCAAAGGGTAATGTAAAAATTTAGCTTTTTTGAGTGATGTTTATTGTAGCTACCATAAACTAGAATAAAAAAATTTCTTAACACACTGACATAAGTTAATTAGTGGTCCTGAGTTACTATAAAAATAGCTTCATGAAGCAATTAATATTCATACATTTTCTTGTGTTCCTGTGACTATACTCCATTTTCTCTCCAAAAAAAAATTAATGACTACGGCTTTGATGGTATGCTCTCCCCTTTACACCCTTCCCATTTCCCTACCTTTCCCAGTAAATTTCCGGGTGCACCATTGCACAAACCTGTTCACATACCTTGAAACAACATTCAAACTCAATCTATTTTAAAATATACGAAGTTTGTTGGGACATAAAAAAAAATACACATCCTACCAGTGAAAGCAAAGGCAAAGAAAGAGGAATGGGGGAGCGGGGAGTCTGCACCCCCCGGTAATTTGATGGATGGTCCAGAAATACGTACACCAACTTTTATTGGTTAAAGGCATAGCAAAATTTTCTAGTGGAAACCTTAGAAAAATTATCTTTCCACGTCCTCGAGCGGACTAATGTTTCAATAGTTTTTATGGAAAAAATCTCAATGGAAAAATTAAAGTTGTTTAGTACCGCGTCTTCTTACCCGGGCTGTACACAAATGTACTAATTATTGACGCTATACTGGACTTTAGTTATTCAAATTGTAGTTTATTATTAGTTTTACGAAAATGATAGGGACAGGAATATGAAACTCAAGAAAGTGAGTTTCAACCCCGAACCCTTGCCCTGTTTTGGGGACCTCCCATCCTTTTTCCAGAATAGTGCTTATATTATGCAACCTGTTACGCTAAGGGTGCACTTTATCAGGTGAGCTTTATTTTCATATGTAATTGTGACGTCGTGTAAGTGAACCATGAATGTGTATGAACCAGCCTACTTAATACTCTGCCATAGAGTTATCTCCACAGTCTGTGTATCTTGTATCTGTGTCCAGAGTAGTACTACCACAGTGGCACGTGGTGGTCTGAGGGTCACTTTACCCTAGAGTATCTCCACAGTCAGTGTATCTTGTATCTGTGTCCAGAGTGGTGCTACCACAGTGGCACGTGGTGGTCACTCTACCCTAGAGTATCTCCACAGTCTGTGTATCTTGTATCTGTATCCAGAGTGGTGCTACCACAGTGGCACGTGGTGGTCTGAGGGTCACTCTACCCTAGAGTATCTCCACAGTCTGTGTATCTTGTATCTGTATCCAGAGTGGTGCTACCACAGTGGCACGTGGTGGTCTGAGGGTCACTCTACCCTAGAGTATCTCCACAGTCTGTGTATCTTGTATCTGTATCCAGAGTGGTGCTACCACAGTGGCACGTGGTGGTCTGAGGGTCACTCTACCCTAGAGTATCTCCACAGTCTGTGTATCTTGTATCTGTATCCAGAGTGGTGCTACCACAGTGGCACGTGGTGGTCTGAGGGTCACTCTACCCTAGAGTATCTCCACAGTCTGTGTATCTTGTATCTGTATCCAGAGTGGTGCTACCACAGTGGCACGTGGTGGTCTGAGGGTCACTCTACCCTAGAGTATCTCCACAGTCTGTGTATCTTGTATCTGTATCCAGAGTGGTGCTACCACAGTGGCACGTGGTGGTCTGAGGGTCACTCTACCCTAGAGTATCTCCACAGTCTGTGTATCTTGTATCTGTATCCAGAGTGGTGCTACCACAGTGGCACGTGGTGGTCTGAGGGTCACTCTACCCTAGAGTATCTCCACAGTCTGTGTATCTTGTATCTGTATCCAGAGTGGTGCTACCACAGTGGCACGTGGTGGTCTGAGGGTCACTCTACCCTAGAGTATCTCCACAGTCTGTGTATCTTGTATCTGTATCCAGAGTGGTGCTACCACAGTGGCACGTGGTGGTCTGAGGGTCACTCTACCCTAGAGTATCTCCACAGTCTGTGTATCTTGTATCTGTATCCAGAGTGGTGCTACCACAGTGGCACGTGGTGGTCTGAGGGTCACTCTACCCTAGAGTATCTCCACAGTCTGTGTATCTTGTATCTGTATCCAGAGTGGTGCTACCACAGTGGCACGTGGTGGTCTGAGGGTCACTCTACCCTAGAGTATCTCCACAGTCTGTGTATCTTGTATCTGTATCCAGAGTGGTGCTACCACAGTGGCACGTGGTGGTCTGAGGGTCACTATACCCTAGAGTATCTCCACAGTCTGTGAATCTTGTATCTGTATCCAGAGTGGTGCTACCACAGTGGCACGTGGTGGTCTGAGGGTCACTCTACCCTAAGAGTATCTCCACAGTCTGTGTATCTTGTATCTGTATCCAGAGTGGTGCTACCACAGTGGCACGTGGTGGTCTGAGGGTCAGTCTACCCTCCTCCCAGAGGGACAGCGACTCCCGAGTCCTAGTCACAGAGAACCAGCGGCAGCTCAGAGTCACCCTGCCCCCCGAGCCGGCTACCTCCTCTCACGACCACTGCCCCTGCTCCAAGTGTCAGGTAAACAGTCAACTCACCAAACCAAAAACACCTTTTTAGCGCAAATATTTATTTACTGTACGACTGTCAAAGTCGGCACGAGTTTTCAAAAGAAACAGCTATGTAAAGCCTTTAATGGCGTATGAATACACGTAAATATAATGACGTCTGCTAGGTGTTTTAATCACTGCTTCATACTACCTGTTCAGGTTATTCATTATACTACTACTTTAATGAGGAAGAGATGACTAAGGAAGTATTTTTAGAAGTAATCCACCCGCATTTGCGTTTAAGGAGATTGGGAATCCATTTAGGAAGAACCACCCTCAGTAGACCTAGCTGGGACTCTTCACACCGATCTGCCCGTCTTCTTCAGGTCAGTCTAAAGGTCGGTTCACACAGAACGCTAAGCTAAGCTATGCCTTGATAAGCCACGCTATGTTTTTTTCCAATTGCTGGCCGGGCAATTATTCCATCTCCCATCTTGAGCCATCTTACGTTGCGCATGCGCATAACTCTACTTGGGCTCCGTGTTGAACAGATTCAGTGCTGGTTTGGTGAAAATAGCTAAAGAAGTGTTGAAGTTTTGTTTTCAGTTTGTTTCGCGAGTATCTAAATACTATTCTATTTAGGTTTTATATTTAATACATGTTTCTATATTAAAATGAAAGCGTTAATTGAACTAGTCAAACCTCCACCTCCTAAATTTTCTTCATCTTTCAAAACAGCTGCTAACAGCAGCATCTTTTCTTCCTCAGTACTATTATCTGAACTCAAACAAGACATTTTGGAGAACGCAATCATAACTAAACTTAACTGGAGCAGACCAGAAAGAAACAACACTGAATTTTGGAGTGAAAAGAGGGTCCACTGCTTATCTTAGCTTAGCAATGAGTGGGAAACCAAATTGACAAAGTTTTAGCAGAGGACAGCACAGCATAGCTTATCTTAGCATTCTGTGTATGTCGGCCTTAAACACTAAAGAGAGACATTAGACCATTCAGTGCTAGGTTTCTTATCATCCCAAACCAACTTTTAAAAGAATCTGCCTGAGCATTCGACTGGAAATAGGACACAGAACTATAAAATAAACAAAATAATACCTGTATGGCTGTTTTGGGTCGAAATCCCCAGCCTATTAGTTTGACAAGGCAATCCCACCCTCACGGAGATTAATCTCCCACCCCTTATCCACTTCGGTGGCCGCATGGTCTAACGCGCTACTCTCGCAGTAGACTAGACTGCGGAAGACGGGGAGCTCGAGGTTCGAATCTTGGTTGGGTGTACTTGGGGTGTTTTTTCCAAAATGGTTTTCCACTCTCCTTCCACGCAAATTTGGGTACACTTCCTTTTGATATGAACTTCCTAATCCCTAAAACCATCAGTGTAATTATTAGTAAATAGGCGTGTAACCCGAACGGATAGTAAGACGCGATGCTAAAAAAAAAATCCATCTCATGGGCGATTAACTAATAATTAGATACAATAGTAGGCTTACACTATAACCAGAAATTGCATCGAAGTGCTGTTTTATCAATCCTTTAGTTGTCAACAGCAAAGTTGGAATCACTGATGAGTTTGTTTTATTCTTATTTTAAAACAATCCACTTTTAATTTTCATGTAGGCCTGCCATATTTTGGTAAAAGATTTCCACAGGTCTCAACTCCACTTTTTTTTCTTATTTTTTTTTCCAAAGTATAATACGGAAAAACACACCAAGATGGGACGTCTCCTAAGTTAGGTGTTATCTATACGACGAAACGGATATAAAAAGTATTAATCTCGTTGTGTTCTTAAAATCCCACAATAAAGCAAAAAGGAACAGAATGAGAAGGGGATCTTAAGAAGTTGCACTAGCATTCACTCGAGGGATAAATAAAATACATATTGTGTGAATATGACCCCAGCCCTATCCTCTCACAAACAGGATTTCTTGTATCAAATTGGTGTGTGTGATAATACTCACTATCTCAGTGAAATATTACCCTTCACTTCTCTTTTGTGCAATACTTGTCATATTGCCTCACTCGCTTATCGAATGAAACAGTAGGCGGGTAGGGGATCCCTTATAGTCTTAGTAGAGTTAGTAGAACTCAACTAATAATAGAGAGCGGGCACGTAGCCGTGGTATGAAGGGGAAGAGGGGTGTTGGCAGCTCTGAGAACTATCCTGTAATGTAATTCTAGATACGTGCCTGTGAGAGATTATAAGTAAAAAAACTACACCTGCCCTTGTTGTCAGAGACAAAGAGTGAAGGCGGTGTCTTTGGGAGGGTATAAGCTTTGGTAATCGAGTTACCCTGTTACACTGGTTGTCACATCGGTGATTGCCAAGGTCAAATGCAGTGGTGTTCAACTTGGGGTACAGAATATTTAATACTATACTTTTATATTTCTCATTTAAAACTCAATATTGAATAAATTGTTTTGGAAGTAATTTATTTTATATGTAGTGGTGACCTGGCGGTCTAGGGGTAAGGTTTCAGACTTCTATGCTGGCAGCCGGGGTTCAATCCTCGGTCCCGGCACAGATTTATCTGATTACCAAACCCCTCCTTCACCTCTGACAAGACATCTTGTAAATGTGTGGAATGCCAGGCCTCCACCGTGGTTCGGATTCCACGTTAAGCTGTAGGTCCTCCATTTCATCTCACCATCACCCTACCATTACACCTTAGCGCAAGTGCGTATGGCCCGAACGGGTAGTAAGACGCGGTGCTAATAATAATAATAATAATAATATTTTATATGTAAATCACATAATATTTATACTATTTGTATTATGGACCAACAACTTTGGGGGGTGCAAAGTGAAATATAAAATATATCTGGAGGTACACAAACAAAGAAAAAAGTTTAGACCCGCCTCAGTGACGTAGTTGGCTATAACGCGCTTGTTTCTTGTAAAGCTAGACTGCCGAGGATGGTGGGAGATTCAAGTTCGAAACTCGGTCGGGTGGACTGGGGTTGTTTTACCTAAAATGGTTTTCCACTCTCCCTCCACGCAGATTCGGGTTCAGTTCCTATAAATTCAACCTTAACCATTTCTAATTAATTAGCATAATTAGTACTTAAGCGTATAATCCGGACAGGTAGTAAGACGCGATGCTAAATAAAATAATTTGAATACCTCTTAAAAGGACCGTATTGAAAATTCAAAGGAATCGTACGTGTGTATATGTCTACTGACGGAATTTATCATAAATCCTATGTCGTTGGGGTGAATCTGTAATATTCCCGCCAAAAGTTTCAATTTATCTTTGAGATTTGTAAGCTAACACTTCCGTGGTCCGTTTCTAGTATACAATTTTAAATTACCTCCCGGAGTATAATAAATCGTCTCGAGGGTCGAAGTTTTCTTATTCTTAGTCTAAGACATCATTTTCATTATAAACTAGACTGTCAATGATCGTGGAGATCGAGGTTTGAATCTTAGCTGGGTTTTTTCCACAAGTTATTCATCGCTCTGGTTTTCTCCGATCCCCTTTCCCTTCTAATGTGGATGAATTTCTCCTAAAACTTCCTTATTTATCTCTTTCCGCTATATGACTCCTTTAACAACCTTTATATTAAACGTTGTATATACATATAACATTTAATGATAAGGAAATATATAATAAGTATATAGTGTTTAAAATCAAGGCTCTCTCTCTTTATATGTATAAATTTATGAGCTTTCATAAAATATTATATTCTACGTACTGTACATAAATAACCTTATAAAAGCTCCTAAATTAAAATTTTTACTAAAGAAAGTAGCTAACTATATATATACATATACATATACACACATATGGATTCTGGTAGAAAGAACAGTATTTAACAATTATACGAGTTACTATATATATATATATATATATATATATATATACATATACACACATATGGATTCCGGTAGAAAGAACAGTATTTAACAATTATACGAGTCACTATATATATACATATACATATACACGCATATGGATTCCGGTAGAAAGAACAATATTTAACAATTATACGAGTTACTCAAACCATTTTCATAGATCAAGTCGTGTGATCTGTAACTGTCACTTTTGATTGATATTGATCATTACGTACTTGTAAAATAATATTCATAATATAGCAAAATGTTACTAGTGTTGGTGACCTGGTGGTCTAGGGGTAAGGTGTCAGACTTCTATGCTGGCGGCCGGGGTTCAATCCTCGGTCCCGACACAGATTTATCTGATTACCAAACCCTTCCTTCACCTCTGACAAGACATCTTGTGAATGTGAGGAATGCCAGGCCTCCACCGTGGTTCGAATTCCACGTTAAACTGTAGGTCCTCCATTTCATCTCACAATCACCCTAACATTACACATTAGCGTAAGTGCGTATAGCCCGAACGGGTAGTAAGACGCGATGATAATAATAATAATAATAATACTAGTGTTGACCGCAAAAAAAATATTTTCTAAATTTTCTTCCTATGAAAATTGAAGAACATATTTTAAAACCTTAATAATTACATTATATATATATATATATATATATATATATATAGAGAGAGAGAGAGAGAGAGAGAAAGAGAGAAAGAGAGGGGAGAGAGAGAAAGAGAGAGGGAGGGAGAGAGAAATCTTAAGCTGATACTTTACTCAACAACAATATTATTTTAGATGCGTTTATAAAAAGCTTATATAACATTTTATAAATCAATTAATATAATTATATAAAAGTGTCTCCCCGGGAACTTGTTTCAGTCCCGATACGGCACGTACTGCGACTCGAGTGGGGACGTCCTCCTGTCCTTGGACACGGCCACGGCAATGCAGGGGGTACTCACAGATGGTATCGCCTTGTGCAACCTCATGTAGGTCGCTCCGACTATAGCAGTCTTCTCCGGAAACGCCGGTCTTCAAGATCTACCCTTGGAGACCCAAACAAGAAGTGGTAGATTTAAAAAAAACATTCGACACTTTGGGGTTGATTATTTTCAATTTTTACCCGCGAGTAACAACGCTTTACTGAGTTGGAATATCTGAGCCTATTTTTATTTGGGATGGGCCTTTAGTTTATGGTGAAGGTGTATCATATCTAGCCTATTCTAATGTGAACTTTAGCATTTTCTTTATAAAGAATAATCTTTGAAGCAAATCGACACAATACAAACGAAGCTAGAACCGCAGCTGTAACTGAAGTTAGACCGATATCATTATTATATTAGTTTCAAATTTTCCAAAATGTTGTTATTATTTAAGTATTAAGGGCGTCGACACAAAAGCGGTCATTAGAGTCAAAAAATATAATAATAATATAAATGTATGTACGATCAAAGAGCGTTAGTATAACGTATTGGTCGATTATATAAAGTTTAGAATTCTTATTGTTGTTGTGTGTTTATATGGATTAGGTAAGAATATGTGTGTGGAAAAAATAGCATATGTTTTCAATTCAAATCGACATGATTTTTAAGAGGATTCTGCACAAATTACCAAAATTGCATCATAGTATTTCATTAATCGCCATCTATAATTAATTTTTATCAATAAACCAAGAGAGATTTTGAACTGTCTTTAATTTAATTCGGATATTGTTTTAATTAATTCTGTCTATGTGAACATAAAAAATAATATATATATATATTAAATTTATTAACTCACTACTAAAAATTATATTCCAATAGGCCTGCATAATTTTAAATATTTTTGAATTTAATATTTTAGTTATTTTGTTTTTAATTTGTGTCTTTGAATTTGTGGAACAAAATTCTAACTGATTTAAGGAATCGACTATTTGTTTCTTCCTATATAAGGTTAACGGTATTTTTTTATTTCAAGTTTATTGTTGTAATTGCTGTTGTAGATTAATATGTAGGACCCTAGTGTACATATTTATAAATCCATAAAGCTCGTTTCTTTTTGTGAAGAGACAGCCTATGACATCAAAGCACGAAGACTAACCGTAAACTGTTATTGCACTCTCTAGAAGCCTAAAACTTCACCGCAGATGACCAAATAATGCCGGTGTGGTGATGGTGCTCAACTAGTAGTATGCCATGATTCTAAATTCCAGTGTTCGAAATTTTTTTTAATATGTAGAGACTCTATAAATATTTCCTCATCCAAACAGAAAGGAATCCGCTCATCACTGGTGAGTTATTACTCACTAAAGTAGAATGGCTCCCATCCATATGAGGAGCAAAGATGTGCCGTGGAAATTGAGATAAATAATGTAGCCATAATATAAATGTATATACTTGTTTGATCAGCCATGATACTATTTTATGTTATGTACTATGGGCCAGTTTCATAGTCAAATTTAGTACGCCTCAAGTGCGGCGCTACACTAAGTACATGGAGACACCTACCTAAACTAGAATGGAATGGGCCGTTCTCGCATAGGAAACTGGCCCATTCCATTCTGGTTTAGGTAGGTGTCATCATGTACTTAGTGTAGCGCCGCACTTGAGGCGTACTAAACTTGACTATGAAACTGGCCCTATGTCTGAACAGAACTGCCTCTATAAAACTACTGTCTTGTTGTAGTTACCAACTATCCTATTTTTTTATTTTTACTATTAGTGGTTCAAAGAAACAAGTTATACAGTATGAGTTTTCAGAAGAAGAAAGAATTAAAAATGGACATCTTATTATTTTGTCTCAATGTCAACTTCAATTAAAAGTTAAAACATAACTTTATAGATTATCTAACCCGATGCAAATATAAATCATCGTAGTGTACAATATACAAAATAATGTACCAAACTATAATATAATTATTAATGTATGTACAATTAATGTTTAGAATACATATACAATATTATAATTCTTCATAAATGTTCACTATTGTATTATATCTATCCTTAATTAGGGCCTAATATAAAAACAAAAATATGTTAATGGTTCATTTAAAAACAAAATCAATCCATTTTAATATAATACAATATTGTTCATGTGTTTCGTGTTATATTTTAATTGTATTTAACATACAGCCTAACATAAAGCAACACAGATTATAATGTGGGTCGATTTATTACGAATCTATAAATAAAATCATTTACACTTTTCAAATGTAAAAAAAGCTGAAAATATGTTAAGATAAAGCTATACTATGTTCTCAGCTGAGGGGTTAGTGGCATTGCATTTAAAGCGCGTTTTAGATAAACTTATTATTTCTAAATTGCAGTTAACAAGAGCAACATGTGTTACAATCTATAATATGTGTGCAATTAATGACATCACGCCCGTTTCATTAAAGGCAAACATACATATGCTCGGATTACAAAGTAATAAATATATCGTATAAATTATTGTTGGTCGATAGCACACTTTACCAGCAAAACTAAATCAACATAAGAAAAACTCTCTTAAGTTGAAGTTGCTATTGTAAAATTAAGAGTCAACGTCCGCGTTAAGGCGTGTGCTTAAGAAATAAATCAACACTTTCTTATGTGACAGTTCACAAAAAATATTGTGCAGTGTAGCAGTTACTAAGGATTTTGTTTGATTGTAGCTTAATTTATATGCTATAAATATTACTCCACAGAAAACTATAGTTTCTATAGATCAAACAGTAATTTGGTTACCATTTACTTGAATATTTTTGTATTTTAATTGATTCTGCATCCTCATTATATATTAACTTAACCAAAAATTTTAAAAATAGATTAATATTTGTGAACAGCAGCCATCAATTCCAGATGTTAATTTCAATGAATTTGTATATTTTTATTAACTTAGATAATAGGTATAATGTTATAAATTTTAACTTTAATGTTTTAATATTCACATTAAACTGATTCGGTGCTTCCGTAGTTTAAATACTCCCCAATAGAGGATTCTACCACCGGTATTTGATATTGGCTGGACCTAACATGTTGAGTTTCAATTATGAACCATTAACTTATACGTACGTCTTAAATTTTAATATTTTAGCACTAACATTATATAATTAATCTAAAACTGTGTTTGAACACAAATGCAATGCTACTTCATACGTTAAGAACGTCAATGGAATCGTAGCTTTTAAAAAAACATTGAACCATAACATTATTTTTAAATAATTTTTTCCCCATTGTCTCGAATATATTTATTTACTAAAAAAGTTTAGTGTGGAAATATAAACACTTGTGATAAGTGCTTAGTTCATTAAATCAATAACACTATTGGAATCTAAAATCGAAAGCCACAACATTATGCCTTAAGTGGATTGTGTATTTTTATTTGAGTGGTCTATCTACGCAGGCGTAATAGCACCTACGTTACGGAATAATGGCCAGGGCTGGATGGGTCGGATTTATCTATTGGACAACCTTGTGTAGGTGGATAAGAATTTAGAATGTGCCATTTTTTATTATTTCAATCCTCACCCGTTGTTTATGTGCAATTAAAGTATGCTTAAAATAATTTCTCGACTTAAATCAATGGTTTGAACCAAGTGAGTTTTCGAAGAAAGCAATCTTGGTTTTTATTATGAAGGGTAATCCCAATTATAGATAAAAGTGTTCTTATTTATGTTACTGTAAAATTCTCCTGATTAAATAATTAAATAATTTTTTTAATCTAACCTTACGAGTAATGAGCCATTACCTGGGAAATCCTCTTCCAAAGGCGAATTTAATCTTTTAATTTGCCTGTAAATTACAATTTTGAGCAAGATGAATGTTTTTTAATCAAAAGTATAGCAAATTATTTACCTCCCTTTGAGTTTAGAATGGGCATATAGCCTATAGTTAATAAAAAGCCACAATTTGTTTGGATTAATTCAAATCAAATATTTGAAATTGACCTGACCTAGACTAAAAATTTCTGTTAAAGAAAAAGAAAAACTGATTTTTTTACTATTAATTTATAGAAAAAACAAACATTTTCCCCCCTCAACACCGGTCTGTAGTAAATCCCAGCGTAAGTTTAAACGTTTTGTGATTTTTGTACAAATCTGCAGATCAAGTCTTTTTTTAGAGACATCAACAGCTTTTTATGGCATCGGTAGACCCATCATAATAACATCTATACACTTAGCAACTAGCGTGAATCTTACAGGAATGCTCAGAATGATTCATCTCATTTCAAATGACCATGAATATGTAGGCCTACATCAATAATGTATTAACTTGGCATACACAGAATGATAGAGGAAATCGCTGCGTTTTAGAATATCATAGCGAGATTGTTCCACTGTACTATTCATTCCGCAACAGATAGTGAGAAAATGATCCCGAAGGGTGTGTAGAGACGAAGAAACGTCTAATTTAACTGTCAAAGCTAACCGTGACAACATTCGCATTTAGGGCTTAGAAAATTGTTACCAAACAAATTATTTGAAAGGGTTCTTTTTTCCTTGCCATCCACCTGCATAAATGTAAAGTCATTCATCAGGCTGGTGTACTCCTAAACGTTAAATTTCCAGTTTTTCTTGCAGTTTTAATTAATAGTATGAAGCTTTTAACAAAGAAGTTACTTTATTCGTTTTAATTAAACACTTTCACGCGTCATCTTACTTTTTGGGTATTATCAAATACTGGAACACGGACACATAAACGCAAAAACTAACTATAGAGCACCTTTATGGTCTAGTGGGCTCTCTCAGGCTAGACCTAATCACTAGTGTGAAGCTGGCACCAGAATGATAGGGGGATTGGCCTTGAGAGACATCATCAGTCTCACACTGAGTGTGGCTTCTCTGAGAGGGCCTGTCAGCTTCTCTATTCAGTCACTAGAGCGCTGGTACAGTCCTCGCGTGACGTTTGGAGCCAGGAATGAATAATATTAACTGTAATACTGGATATCGAATCCAATAACTCACTGCGTGTAGAGAATGGTGCTCCACTTAATATTCATGTTTTTTTAAATATGTTATAGAATAAAAAGAAAGAAAAACCAATGTTTTATGTTAAAAAATATTTGAAAAATGTTGAAGTGCCCTGGCCCCTGTGGCCCCTAAGGATGGGCCACCCCTGTATCTTTTTATTTTAGTGTGTCCTCAAAAATCCGGCCCTGGATCTAGACGTGTCCAATATATCCTGTCGCGGCTGCCGGCAGTCGCAATTATATTTTCCAGTATTTCGGTCTTCTGTAGTATAAATATTTACATATTGTTGTCCATAAATGTTGTGATTTTTAAACAATATATAGTTGTAAACCATTTTGTGTCTGTTATTTTAAAGTTACATCTAGTTACATTTGTAGAAGTTTAAAAGTAAGTTAATGGGAATAAAACAAATTGCATGAGTTCAGAGTTTATAGTCATAACGTTTACACAACCGCTAAATGAGTGTCAGATGTCTTAGCTGTGTGTTTATGATCAATTATTATTTTAATGAATCAGATAGCCGAAGCTATCATCTATGCATTTTAGTGAGGATAGAACCACTTATATATCATATTCTGAAAATTGAAAAATGACACCTGGACTCTGCCTTAAAAATATGAGTGAAGAATGACCATGAGCACGGGACGAATCCTGGATAGCTCAGTGGAAAGAGCATTGGCGTACTAAGCTGAAGGTCCTGGGTTCGATTCCCGTGTCCAGGTGTCATTTTTCAATTTTCAGAATTGATATATAAGTGGTTCTATCCTCACTAAAATGCTTAGATGATATCTTCGGCTATCTGATTCATTAATATATGCAATCCCGTTCAATTATAATATAGTTGTCAATTGGCTGCAATACATATGCCAACTACCGAGTCGTGGATGGCTGCGTTGTCTGATGGCTGTGATCTTATATAATCACATGTTTATAAGCTGACGACTTCCGCACGTCCATCAAAGACTCTGCCTTAAAAATATGAGTGAAGAATGACCATGAGCACGTGACGAATCCTGGATAGCTCAGTGGAAAGAGCATTGGCGTACTAAGCCAAAGGTTCCGGGTTCGATTCCCGTGTCCAGGTGTCATTTTTCAATTTTCAGAATATGAATTATTATTTTGTTCTTTAACATTTTAAGTTTAATAATGCAATGAGCAATAGAAAACATCTGTTTAATAAACATGAGACTAGTCATGTATTACACTCGTTTAGTTGCTTCCATATAGAATTCAAACCGTTCTTATACTATTATACTCAATTACACTATGCCACTATGCTACACTGCAATAAAATACACTACATGTTATATTACACCTAATCTTACACCCACTTAGGTGGACCATATGATGGTCCAAGGCGCTACTCTCGCAATAGACTAGGCTGCCGAAGATCGTGGTTAGATCCCGGCTAGGTGCACTGAGAGTGTTTTGCCCCTAAATTATTTTCCACACTCCCTCCACGCAAATTCGGATGCACTTCATCTAAATTAAACCTTTCTAATCCCTACCACATTAGCTAAAATTAGTGGGGGTGCTGCTCCAGAAAATTTTAGCCTTTGCTTTAAAATTGTGTAAAAGGAAAAAAACATGTATAAAAAGAAAGTTTATCCAGGAACTTGATAAAATCTTAACAAAAAAGGACTTTTTTACTTACTTTAACTTAAATTGTTACAGTTAAAGTTTGATCTACTCATTTAAAAATAAATCCATTCTTCTTGTTTTAATTTGTGCAAAAAGTTCAATAATTTTCTCCTTGATCTCTGGATGACAACTGAGGAAATTTTTCTCTATTGAAAGTACTGCTAGCGCATTTAGTCTTTCTGGTAAATAAAAGAACAGAAAAAAAAAATCTCACAGAATAGCTGGAAGCAGAATAATAATCTAACTCTACACTCTTCTACACTTCATCACATTCAAGAATATGGTACACGGTTTTTAAGCACAACACACGCTGAGTAAAAAAAAACTTCCTTCCATCACGCCAGAGCCGGCACTGCGAGAACAACAATGTTCTCTCTACCTAGCAGTCCCGCCTTCCTCCCCACCCCCCTGCTATGTGCGCATGCGCACAACAGTTAAACACTACGTCGCTGGCACCGTGAAGCGCACAGTTCCATACAAAGATTTTTGTATCTTTTTCATAAACTGTAGAATGGCTACTGAAGTACTGACACTAAGCTTAAGGAATATATATTGTACTACAAAAATAAAGAAAGATTTAAAAAAAAAGAACTCATTATATTAAATGTTATCGATAATATCAAGTGGAAATAGGGGGTGCTGCAGTTCGGCAGTGCCTATACACGAACCACCACGGGTAATTAGCATATAATTTTATAGCCCAAACTGTTTGTAAGACGCGTTGCTAAAAATAACCCTGATCATACTACAGACCACGATTCACTGCAATTAAATACACGACATGCTACCTACAAACCCAACTACTACACTACGCACAAAAATGTACTTGAATAATCCATAGAGGAAATTACCAATTTTAAAATAAATTAAATCACATATTACTTGAGCATAATCGTATGACATATATAATCAAAACTTTTACTTGTTTTTAGTTTAGTTTATCCATTTACATGGCTGTGTGCAAATAATACTATATAATATTTATAGTCCTTGTTATTTTTATTTTTATTTTTAACTGCAAACAAATTAGTTATCCATCATTTAAATCATTTAAATGTAATATTTTTCAGTCTACAACTAATTTTATAATAGACTACTATATTTCTTTCAGTAGATATATCAGCTCAACCAATTTAACTAGGCCAAAATATACTTAAACTAGGGCTGGGCCATTGAATCCTCAAATCCTTAAGAATATTCTAGATTCGAGAATTCGAGAAAATTTCAGATTAAAGACTTAAATCCTTTTAAAAAAATCAGTTATTTTAAGTGAAATTTTTTATAGCTCTAATACTGCTTGTTGGTGATTCAATACTAATTATAATTATAAGGTGAACTTTAACAACCAGGCCCCAGACCAGTAGTTTAACACTTAACTGAATGTATGAATGTTATAATGAATGTATTATAAGAATGTTATCATTTAGTTCTATTTATGTTCTCTATTATTTTTATTTTATTTATATTTCCTCTTGTGTACATAATTTTTTCCAAGGTTCTGGTTCGTAAAATAATGGATTCAACTAAAATCTAATTATTTACACATGTTTTCTATTGTTCGGCGGCTTAACGATAATAGCTATACGTTATAGCCTCTATGTGTTTGTGCAATTATAGGAATAAATTGCGTTTATCTTTCATACGGCCATTTTATGCACAGTTTCCTTTATTTAATTGATAAAAATGGACTTAGTTCTATAGTAAGAATACTATACTGACGTGCCCAGTCTTTCTCTAACCCTTTACTTTCTAACATTTAAAAGAATTGATGATAACTTTATTTTATTTTTAAACAAAAGTGCTCGCCTCAGGGCTAGATGTTCTTAGGTTCAAGTCCAGCTAAGGTCGGCGGACTTTACTTGAACGATACAAATCTGTAGCACAACTTTCTTTGGAGGGGTAATAAAGTCGTTGGTCCCATTTCTATTGTGGCATATCTTTCCCATAATAATTGATAAGCCCTTTCACGCTTGTTCATAGAAATTAAATGAGAGCCTCCACGCTTTTTTAACTTCCCTAGTGCATGGGAATTCTACCAGATGGTTCAGTCAGCACTAACCATCTGAAGGGCTGAGTATATGTCCATCGTCGGATAGATGCATATATATCACATCACACTAACAAACCTTCGTGTTGTTGACCCAAGAAGAAAATATTTTAATGTGAGAAAGCATTAGGGCTTTAAACAATAAATGCACCGGTATTTAATTATTTGTTCTAAGTTTCCAAGACCTTAGCTGAGTTGTTAGCGTGTCTACCTATTTAAATAATCGTGTTGGGCTCTAATCACGGTATGGTCAAAAAAATTGTACCATTGGTGAGATTAGGTACTTCCCTTTCACGGTGAAGAATAGACTGCTGCGATACTGTGTGCTGTGTCTGTTCTAGATTTAAGTCAGTTCGTAATTCTTATGCTGATTTAATCAGAAGTCGGTTCAGATAATGCACTTTAAATACGCTAAATAAAATTTAATAAAATCCGGATTAAGGGACAAAAACATAATGATTCAGAAATACTGAACTTAAAACCAACCGAGCTACCGTCCAATTTCATAGATAAAACCTTTTAGAAAATATAAAAACTATTTATAGTGGTCAACATTGATAACATTTTACTATATTATTACCCCTATTTGATGGGTATTAATCATGCCTACGAAAAGTACATTACATGATGGAATACAGAAATGTAGATCTTGTAGCTTTTCTAGTCATCAGATAAAATCTAGTTTGTAGTAAGGTTTCATCAATCAAAATAAGGAGACTGTGCTGTACATTGTTTTTATTGGTTTTACTGTATTCAAAAAAATATTTGAACCAAACAATTCAATTTAATGTTTATTCTATGAAATTATAGCTGTCTATAATGCTTTGTTTTTTTAAAGATACTCCGTAATGATCACTTCATGGGTTTTCTATGTGTATATTGTTTTGATGTTTACTGTAACAGTGTCACATAGTTTAATAGCTAATGATGAGTGTTTCCAAATATTTTCTGTGCTACAAATTATTAATATTCAATCATAAGTTTCCTAATACATTTAAAGTAGTTTTGATTTATTAATTTTATACTTTTATTTCCGATAAAGAGTGTATTTTGGCTGGTGTTTATAAATATTGAAGAAGAGAGTTTTAGGCCTATTACCGCAGATCTAGTGGGTCCAAGGATTCTAGACCATGATACCAGGATCGTTATCAAATTAATGTTCACTTAACATAACGTTCACTTAAAGTGCACGTAACTTTCACTTAACGTTAATAAGCTAGTGTGTGATCAGGATTCACGTAACGTAACGTAACGTAACCACTCTAGCGAAACACAGTAAAATAAATTTGGACTGTTAAAAAAATCACAGAAATAAAATCCAAGCATTTAGGGCTTTATTTGGATGTAAGTACTTTCAATAGAGGCTCACTGGAGGTACAAAATAAAGTGTAACAAGAGGCCACGACGTGTTCACGAGACGCGAATAAACTATGCCGAAGAAGTCATATGCATATCACAAACAAATGAGGTACTAAATATCCCTGTTGACGTTTATCAAAACACGATTGACTGGCTTTGGAATGTGGTACCCTTCACTTAATGGTCACATAACGTACACTTAACGTTCACGTAGCGTGAAAGTTATCCCCTGGACAATAACTCTTAAGTTAAGTGAACGTTACGTGATTATTAAGTGAACGTTGAGTGTACGTTAAGTTAATTGAAATCCCGGCGTTCATTTCAAATGAAAAATCGTCAGTGCAGTTTAATACATATTTTTTACGTTACGTGAACATTAAGTGAACTTTAAGTTGATCATGATCCCTGCATTCATTTCAAATGTGAAACCGCCATTAGAGTTTAAGATATACTTTCTATATTAGTTTTAAAATATTACTTTCTTCAATTGTATCAGTGGTGTAGTCCAACAAAAAGAAGTGGCTATACTCAATGAGTAAATACATAGACGATGAAACGCTTTTTATCTAGGAATTAGAAGGGGGAGGGAGGATAAAATTACATTATGTCCAGGTTAAGTTAGGTTGAGTAGAGAATACTAATCCTGCATTTTCTACTGTGATATTTTCCATAACCAATCAGAAATGCAAGTTCTGAAACTGTCCCGTCCGACAAGTAATAAACGCTAATTCTGATTGCTTATAAAACTCTCTAAAAGAGTAGATATGGGTAAAAAAAAAAAAGCAAAGTAAAGAAAAAAGTCTGGGTTCCATACTGAAAAAATCTATATTTAGTTAATTAATGCGAGTCAAATTTAGTGCACACAATGGAACAGTCATCATCATTTAAACATTATATTTACTGCTTTTATTTAACTTATTGTTTCAATTAGAGTATTAATTTGTTGATAAAAACTTGCTTGGAATAAAGGTTTGCCTATAAAATGATCAGACCATTGTTATTTCACTTTTTCCTACATACTACCCCTAACTGTTCAAATTTGACTGTTAAGTGAGGTGTGGTACCATAATATTTAGGATGTATTTACCATAAAATATTGCATCTATATCCTTTTCCCTATTTTATAACGTCTATCTTATACTCCCAATAGACCTACCTGTCGTTGTTTACCTGCTAATCAGTGGTGGAACTAACTGTTAGATAAATGTACACACATTTTAGAATATTATAAAAAAATCTTCTTTGGTAAGTGGTTTTGTTTGGTAATTAAATGTCTACTTGATTCACCCAATCACCAACTTCGCTTCCTTCTAAGGTGTGGTCGCAAAGATACTAATACACAGTAAAAATGACTGATTTGCGGCCGAGATTCTTAATGAGCCAATAATTATATATTTTTTATTGGGACTGTATGGACACTTTTTTAAATTGATATTGTATTATGTAATTATTTTTTAAGCATATATTTTTAAAATTAACTCAAAAACACATTTATTGTTGGATTAAAAAAATCAATCTTAAGTTGTGTGTGTAATTTACAAATATAGTATTTTTAATCACGTAAACCTATTCTCTGGGCCATAAATCGGTCATAATTACATAAATTTAGTGTTATTACAAGATATGGGTGACAA
>CABFVX010008102.1:10917-24389 GCA_902151425.1 Timema shepardi | reverse complement strand
TATATATATATATATATATAAGTTTTAATTATATATTAGTAAAAACTTCCATAAACATGTAAACCATTTTTAGAGAAATTTAAATATCAAAAAAGGCCACATACAGAAAAAAAAAATCTAAATTCCATTCAAAACTCCCTTGAAAACTCTAAATAGATGCTAAGTAAATGTAATAAAACAGCTATTAAAATTTAATGAGGACAAGGAGGAGATGAAGAGATTAAAACAAGTAAAAAATATTCGCTCATTGTTAAAAGCCTGTTTCATCCAATAGATAACACCTAATTAGGTAAGTAATACAGTTCAAACTTTAAGTCGCATCATTGTGCGGTTTTATGTAGGTCCATTTTACTTTATAATACATTGGAATTGAGCAATGAAACGGCTCTAACATATTTTAACAAAATTATATTACACAATCATAAAGACGTTATCATGGTAGATTGTGATAAATGATAACATTTTCAAAAATTGGTTAGAAGTAAATTACCCTTAAATATATTTTATATAAATTTGTATTTTTTATTTTGATAATCATATGAAACGCTCTTAGTATTTTATATTTTGATCCAAATAGTTTCGGCCATTTTAGAAATATTTAAAATAATTGTCAACTATCACTGTACATTAAGCTAGTCTTAAATCAATATTTATATAAAAATACAAGTATAAAGTTTCATTTATATAAAACTTATATAAAACACGCTATCCATTTTTAACAAAATCGTTTGAGTATTTTTTTTAAAATATTTAAAAAATTTAAATATCAGTTGTCAGTAAACCAGTCTTAATTTTAGGGATGAAAATTAAAATAATAATTTAGCCTCAAGATATGACCATGTAACATCTAAATAGCAAATTTGAGCGAAATAAATTTCAAACTGCTTTAGTTGTAGCTCCAGGTACAAAGAGACAAAACTGTTAAGACCTACTTTTTTGAGTGCACGTAAAACACCAAGATCCCTAATAATCTTGAGGTCAATACGTTCAATATATCATGAGAAATTAAAAATAAAATCAATTCATAGAGGTGTGCGAAGGTCACTTTTTAAATTCGAAGCAAAACTTGAAATATGCGTAGACAAGTCAATAAGGTTTTTGTTGCTGTCACATACCACTACATTTGATTTTTAAAAGGGCAAATAAAAATTTTTGAGAGAAAACAAAGCCCATTATATTATTTTATGCTGACATTTCTGAATTCATCCATGCTAGTTTTATAGAAGTAATTTAACCACCAGCCGATGTTGAAATACTGTCGATAGCTCTTCTAAAAATGATCATAGGGCTTAATGTTGACATAATATGTCATATGTAGTAATATATTTAAAATTTCTCGGCCAGGGTGGTCTTGGGGTAAAGTGCTCGCCTCATGACCCAATGTTAGTGAGTTTAAACCCAACCGGGGTCAACGGATTTATCTTGAACGATAAAAATGCGTATCCCAACTTCCTTTGGAAAGGGTCGATTCCATGTCGATTGTGCCATATAAAAGAACCCTGGAAGGTATATGAAAATATATTTCCCGAAAAAATTGGGCGGCCCTTTCACTATCGCTAAGAGAAATTCCGTGTGGAAGTCAACGGGGAGACACAACACTTCCAGAACTCCCCTAGTACATGGGATGTCTACCAGATGGTGTAGGTAGTACTAACCAACCAAAGGGTTGAGTACATAGCCAGCTTCAGATAAATAGAAACCACATTAAACCAACTTTCGGGTTATTGGCTTAGGAAGAAGAAGAAGATTTTAGAACATATTCATTGCGTATATTCTTTCGAAATGTTTCAACGATGCGAAGGTTACTGTAAAGTTTAGAAATAGAATAACAGATGATCTGGTCTTCGATTTTGACATCGACATTTCAAAGCTTTGCACACCCTTACCAGTTTGAAAAAAAAAAATGAGCTTACCCGAAATTTTGCATTGTCAAAAGAACGCGGAAAATCGCACTTTCATTTTTTTTTCTGGTTCGGGCGTAGCCGTATATCTAATCCCGGCTAACCAACCGTAAGATGTGCTCTTAAACCGCCGTGAGAGGCAGCAACAAGTATGTCGTTGGCCATGGTCCAGATTCTCCTCCGCTCACGGGATGCTGTTCCCAATGTACCATTGCCGACCTTGGTGGTTTATTGCACCTTGCGGCGCACAGTACGAGAGATAAGCTATGCAGCTTCTTGAAACAATAGGCGTCCACCCCACCCATTTCTGTGCTATAGCACCAACCACGCTTGCTGTCGCTTCTTGGGACAGTAGTTGCCCATCATGCTCATTTATAAACTTTAGTATAAGACAAGTATGTTGTCGCGTCTTGAGACAATAATCATTCACCACGCACATTTCTGCGCTATAGTACTAACCATGCTTGTTGCCGCTTCTTGGGACAGTATGTGTACACCATGCTTATTTTTGTGCTATAGTACTAGCCACGATTGATGTCTCGTCTTGAAAAACTGGGCGTCTTGCACGCCCAATTATGTGCTTAACACTATCCACGATCGTTTGGCCACTCGTAGAGCGTTTATATCTCCATACGAGTGACTCATCCTTATATTCTGAAGCTATTGCCCGTCCACTTGATCATTTTCTGTGTGTACTACTCGCCCGGGGTTACCCGTATATTTAAACTGACGAGGTAAGGATAAAGGAGGAAGAATTAAGATTAAATATACCCAAGTTTGCCACGGAGAGATAAAGTAAAAAAATATTTAGGAAAATAACATCCTCATTTACACCGGCCGGTATTCGAAGCCTAGCTTCCCTGCCAATGGCAAACTAGAGTGAGTACCGATGCGGTTCCTCATCCCTCCCTCCTTCACCCCATGACCGATATTGACCACAAGTCTTTGAGAGACTCTAGACTAACATCGATGATCACATGGTCCGAGACGTCAAGCTCGCAATTTATCGACTTGCCGGTGATTGGGTTCAAATTTCGGTCGGGTGGACTGAGCTTTTATTCCTTAAATGGTTTACCGCCCTCCTTCCACGCGAATACGAGTACATTTTCTATAAATTCATACAATTCTCATAGCTATCCCATTGGTGTAATCAATGCAAACGTATAACCCGAATGGGTTGTAAGATGCAGTTGAAAAAATTAATTTCTGAAATCGAACCTGAGTCCCGCTAAAATCACTATCATAATTATTTTGTAAAAAAAATAATTTATAAAATAGATGATAAAAGCTTTGACACCATCTTTGATAAAATGTGTGCTATTACATTACGTAATATTTTCTTCTAAGTTGGTAACATGAGCCTCCCCTTAGGCTTTTCTTGTCAGGGATGCTCACGGTGGAAAGTTAAGGTGAGAGTGTTTTTGGTTAAAATAAATCATATATTGTTTCAGTAGAAACACAGAGTTTAATTTTCTTCACATGGTAACATCAACAATTGTTGAATATCTGCCAAGGGTGTCCTGGAATTTAATGACAACTTTTTCTCTTCATTTAAAAAGTTTGTCATCTAAGGTCTCTATTCTCATGATGGATATTCAAAAATTGTTGATATCACCAGAAGATGAAATTCAAAATCTATGTTTCTACCGGAGAATTTTTTATTTATTTTAGCTAAAAAAATGTTGTTAAAGAAACTGCTAAAACATTGGCCTTTACTCGCGTCCTCTTCTGCATCCCTACCTAAAGGATAGATTAAGATAAGTGAATCAAAACTGGTTTTTAAAAGTTTTATACTAAAATAAAAGTACTGGATAGAGTCTTTGATAAAAGTATTTAAAAAATATGATGGTTCAGGAGTGAAAACGTTGTGTCAGCAAACTGTGCTAGAGTAGGTAATACCTGGGTCGATGACCGGAAATTACGATAGCCTCACTCTTCCATGCACTATGTATTTCGTCAACGGCTGTTACGTATTAATTAACTGTACTACTGGTATTAACTCTCTAAGTCAGTAACATGAAATCTGCCCTCCACCATTTAATTCAGTCCGCCAGAGTAGCGACATCCGAGCTTCCTAGCCTCCGACTTCTTAGTTACTTGCTAGACAAATTAAGAATTACGTATTTAGGAGGTGGTCTATTACCCCTCAGACGGTCTAGTCACCGACTAATCAAACACAATAGGGTTATTTTGGGTAGCGATAATTTATGTTTTATTAGTGCAGTAACAAGCTTGCTCTTGCACTGAAATGATAAAATATATTGTGCGTGTTGTTTATAATTTGCTGTTATTATTCGGAATGAAATGTTGTTTCCGACAAATGGCGCTCTACTTCAGAAATATTTACATTACATAACAAAGATAATAGAGCTATCGGAAAATACCTCTGGGACAGTTACAGTGAATACAAAATTGAACGTCAATCACGCGAGGAATATTCACTAATTAAATATGAAAGCTATAAAAAGTTGGTCTTCAAAGCGACTCTATTAATTAAAGGGGGGCGGGGGTAGTGGTGGGGGACACCTACGCTATATCCTAACTGTGGAGTTGTCTTCATATTAATCCATTACATTTTAACGGCTGTTCATGAATAAGTCAAACTTTCATATTTCTTCATTTATTTTGCGAAAGCCCGAAAGATATATATGTATTTTGTAAATGATTTCTAAAATATACAATGTAATGTAATATAATATACTAAAAAAATTATTCATGGTTAAATTTACATTATATTAATTTTATCAAAAAACTTTTATGAAAAGAGTTTAAATAGCTGAGTGTCAGTGCTATACTCTAGAGCTATAGGTTGCTGGTTCAATCTTTGCTACGTATATTTTAGTCAGAAACTTTAAGCTCTGTCAGTAGCATGTCTTTCCAATAAAATAAGGGTCCGTAGTTCAATTCCCAGGAAGGACGGAAAAAATCTATCATTAGTGAAATGTGGGTTCTCCCTTTAACAGTGATAAATTAACGAGCGGGGGTTGGATGTTGTGTATGTTCTAAGTTAGTTTATAAGTCATGTACTAATATAATCAGTCGGATCAGAAAGTAAACGTTAAATAACTTTAGTAAAAAAACTTTGAAAAAATAAATGTGATAGTGTAACACTGCCCTTAGCTCACTAGGTAGGGGTGGTGAAAAATTGGTCTTACCCATTTGACCAAAGTATTATTTACGATTTTCTAAAATACTAACAACAGCGCGGTGGCGTTGCGGAGTGAGGACACCGTCTCCCATTACTTTATTGTTCAAATTGACACCACTAGAGAAACATTAATAGAGAGAATCTCGTTGGAAAATCATCTGTTGCCTTTCACCGTGAACGATTAGTTAAGGTCATTCGTCAATAAAAAAATATTGCCCAATTTTAGCAAGTGTATAATCATAATATGAAATAGTGGTTCATTGATTTCAAATTATAACAGCTCACGAGTTATAAGGGGTCAAACTTGCTAGTTTACAATTTTTGCGTACCATTGTTAAAGCAAAGTAATTAATGTGGGGGGTTGAAATTTAATATAACTAGACATTCATGCGAGATGTGCAGAATGACATATTTATAATATTATTATTAGTATTATTAATATGCCTATATATATGTTATATTAATATTTGATTGAAATATTTATTATAATAATATTATAAATATCTCATTCTGTACACCTAATATGAATGTATATTTATACTAAATTTTAGCTCCGTACATTAATTACTTTACCTTAACAATGGTACGCAAAAATCATTAGCAAGTTTGACCCCTTATAACTTGTGAGCTGTTATGATTTGAAATCATTGAATCACAATTTGTAGCTCTATACTTGTTAAAATTTTGCAATACGTTTTATTGTCGAATGACCTTAAAGAGGTATGTCACAATTCTCTTGGAAGCAGTGGTTCTTTCCCGATTGGGGCTGGGGAGGGGGAACCGATTATCAGGTAATTGTGTGTGAGATGTATTACTAATCAGATACTACGAACGGATGGTAGTTTTTTATATATCATTAGGTGTGATTTATTGAGTTGTCAGTGTGTCTAAATTATCTTCCTAACCTAACCCCGAACTGATCAGTGAAATTAAAAGCGTTTAATCCGGAGGGTGCAAGGCAAAGTAATCATATTTTTAGCGCCGAGTCCCCCTAACCATTCGGGTTAAACGTTTGTGTTACTAAATTCGCTTAGTATAAAAGAGGTGGGGAAGGTTTAATTTAGAGGAACTGTACTCTCATTTTAGAGCAGGAAAAGTGAAAACCATTTATAAAAAACCACCTCCGGTACACCCCCGACCGGGATTCAAAGCCCAATCTCTCTGTCACTGGCAGTCCAGTCTATTGCGAGAAGGACGTCTTAGAACAGCCCTGGAAAAATTACGGTCCGTAACGTATTTTTATGCGGCCCGTAAACTGTAACACCTACCTACAAAAAAAAAGTTTAAAAAAATCTTATGGAAGAATATACAATACTATTCAACATGCTGATAGACTTTAAGGAACAATTTTTAAGAATCTCGACTAATAAATTTACACCTGACTTTAAAGAAATTATGAAAGATACTGAAAAAAATTGCATTCGTATCATATTTTGTTTTATTTAAGAATAATTTCTTATTTATATCAAATAATTTATTTTTTTCCCAAGCAAGCTATACAGACCGAGCGACTGCCACCATTAGCGGTGGTAGTGCCAACATTTGTGGATTGATCAGCACAACGAACCTTCAAGCCGTTAATTTCAGTTTTATATACCTTAGCCAGGGAGGTGACCTAGTGGTCTAGGGGTAAGGTGTCAGACTTCTGTGCTGGGGGTCCGGGGTTAAATCCTCGGTCCCGGCACAGATTTATCTGATTACCAAACCCTTCCTTCACCTCTGACAAGACATCTTGTGAATGTAGGAAATGCCAGGCCTCCACCGTGGTTAGGATCCCACGTTAAACTGTAGGGCCTCCATTTCATCTCACAATCAGCCTACCATTACACATTAGCGTAAGCGTATAACCCAAACGGGTAGTAAGACGCGGTGTTAATAATAATGTAGCCAGACTACAAAGGTGGATAAATATGTATATATGAAAATATATATGTGTATTATAAATATATGTGTATTTTAAATATGAATATATATTATAATCAATTGCATCTGCCGAAAAATTGTTATTTGAGCCCCATTCTTCTATTTAAATTTCCAATGCCAAAACATGTTTTCAAGCCAGCCTTAGACCATTCGCCCACCGAAGCGGGTAGTAATAATATATATACGGGGTGTACAGAATAAAACCGGTCCCAAACGTACAATACATCACAAGTTTATGTTAAAAATGTGTGCCACCTGCCGCTAAGCATAGTTCCACTGTCCAACTAATAAACGTTTATTTATCAAAACTATGTATGGCGGCTGGTGAAACACATTTTGAACACATACTTTGAAATAATGTACGTTTGGGGCCGGTTTTATTTGGGACATCCATGTATATTTTATTACAACGCTCAGTAGAACCGACAGTAATACGAACCCCGATCTCCCCGTCATCAGCAGGTAAGTTTAACACGAGAGTGACAACTTAGACCTTTCGCCCACTCGGGTAGTAATGATAATAATAATAATAATAGTAATAAAATTACAAGTATAAACCGCTGAGTGTTTATGTTTCGGGTTGCCACTGAACTGACATGATGGTTGTTTTTCTGCACGCCACAGTGTGAACTAACTCTTAAAACCATTCCTCTACAACTGAGAACCTAGGGAGAAAATAAACGGGCATTTCGCTCAAACAGCTGCGTATACACAAAGTTTAAAGTTGTTTCAATACTCGTAAAAATAAACAAGGTGTACCTTTCTGTTCTGACAGAAATAGTTTCAGGAGGATAAAACTCAAGAGCTGTCGGAAGCGTCGCATCGACTTGAAACAGCAAATTTAGGGTCCCTCACTGGTGGGAACGCGGACAAAAAGCGCCAATCTCGTCTCTTGTGGTTCGTCGGTGACCGGGGGAGAGTTCGGGTTCGAATCCCGGACGGGTGTATTGAGAGTTTTTTCCCTCTGAAATGTTTTATTTCCCACTGCCGCAATGTGTAAGTATGATAGCCCGGACGAGTAATTTTTTGTATTTAGCGCCGCGTCTTACTACCCGTTCTAGTTTTACGTTTATGTAATAATTAGGCTGATGTGTTAGGGATGAAGAAGGTTGAATGTAGAGTGACTGTACCTAAATTATTGTGGAGAGAGGTGGAAACCATTCATAAAAAAACCTACTCTCGGTAACAGGGATTCGAACCTCGATCTCCCCATCATCGTCAGTCTAGTCTACTGAGAAAACGACGACTTAGATCAATTCAATCAGCGATTATTTTTCCACATAGGTGGATTTAAGGAGTCTAATTAGGGGGTGCCGGTTGAGTTGTGGGAAGGGAGGGGGGTATTGTAGGGGTGAAATTTAAATCCTAGTAAGAAAGTGCAATATTTTGATTTTATTAAGGAAAAACATAAGCAAAAGTCATTCTTTAGGGCCTAATTTTGGCTAATTTAAATAGGTTTACTGGGCACTCTTTAAATAAGTTTGGATTTAAGAACATTTAGTTAGGCCAAATAAAGAATTAGGACAACTACAGTAAATTAAACACCGACTTAAGTATTTTTATGTTTTTTTATTATGTTATAAAAGTTATGTTATTATTTATTTTTTCCCAAAAATCCTTGGGGGTGACCGGCACCCCTTGGAATTCCCGTAAATCCACCTATGATAACGAAGCGGGTTGACGAGTAAGAACATTCACCACTAGAGTTTAGATAGATGACAGCTCAAAAAGTTACTTTCCTAATGTATCCCTACGCCAACAGCTGACATCTGTCACTTTGAATAGCTGTAATGAAAACATATGGTAATGTATGTACGTGATAGTAAACCACAGTAATTTAGGTCAATATCACTTATATTTATTTGAGGTCAGGCACAAAGATAATTAATTGTTTTATTCCACTTAAACAAATTATTATTCACAGCACTTTCATAAAAAGTAAAAATGGCGACCAACGAATTTAAATCATGTGATTGATTATGATGCAAACAAGTTATTTACAATGGTGCACCCATACAGTATATAAAAATAATTATTCAGTTATATATTTCGAAATACGATAAAATAATCATAAAATAATTTATTATATAGGCCTATAAACACAATGAAAAGTATGTCCTCTTTTCCAAGTTAAATACGATGCCTCTATTAAAAATTATAATGCATGCACAATATTACACATTATTGAATTATTTCAAAACGAAGAATAAGTAGGCTTACTTTTAATTATGTCTAACATTTTGTTTCGGAATGGATTAAGAAAATATTTAAAAGTAATAAAATAGTGTGAGAAAACTTAAGTTTACGTTAATTTAAAAAATAAAATATAACATGTAATTAAAAAATGTATCATCTATAACAATACGATGATCTTTTACAAATGTTGTCAACCCAAAACCTAAACAAATGATTTTTCGACCTTCTTATAGGTAAAAAGCTATGGTGAACATACTGTAGTAAGAAACTGGTCAAGTAAAAAAAAAGCTGAATTTGCTTACCTTTGTAAAATAACTTCTCAGTGAGGTCTCCAAAGATCAAATGCGTGTCTGGCAACACTCCGCCTGCAACATAAAGTCGTTATAGTTGATTATTAATTAAAGTGACACGCATCGTTTATTAATATTGTTATTCGATTTTTAAGGACACGTCACGCCAAGACTTATACCTTATTTCAATAAGCCTTGCGTTGTATGATCTGATAGCGTTGACTATTTATGTCAGTTAAAGAGTTGGTTTTCTTTTAGCACCACGTCTTACCCCCTCGGGCGCTTATGTACTAATTACGCTAATGGTTTCAAGAATTAGGAAGGTTATATTTATAATAAGTGTATCCGCATTTTGCGTGGAAAACCATTTTGGATAAACCACCTTCAGTACACCCGATCGAGATTCTAGCCTCGATTTCCACGTTATCAGCAGTCTAGTCTATTACGAGAAGAACACCTTATACCATGCTGCCACCGAAGTGGGTAGTTTCAAACAAGTCCCTCAAAGGCGATAATGGGTGTAGGGGAGTGAACATTTATGTTCCCATTTGTGTTATTCTAGGAAACACTTGCGATCTTTTATCAAAATCATGATTTATTCAAATGGCATCAGTGAGCACGTGGACAGGGCGTCTGTCTTATCTAAACTAATTTGTCGGTGATGGGGAGGTCGGGGCTCAGATATCAGCCAGGTCTAATTTATTGATTTCCCCCCTCCTCCTTCTTAAATTGTCTGCCACTCTCACGCCACGCAAGTGTGGGCACACTTAACCTTAACTCTCCCATATTCATCTTTAACTCATTAGTGTTTATGTACGGATAGCCCAAACGGGTAGTAAAGCGCGGTGCACAAGGGGAAAAAAATCAATTTAATAATCTGGAAATCAATTTAAATGGCTATTGATCTTCTTTTGTTTTCGCGTCTCAATAACCTTTCGGGTTGTGCGCATACTACGTTATGATTATGCTAGTGCATTAAGAAATGAGGAAAGTTGAATTAAGATTAAGTGTAGCAGCATCTGTATGGAGGGAGAATAGAAAACCATTTAGGGAAAAAACAGCCTTAAGTACAGGCGATCAGGATTCGGATCCCAATCTCTCCGCCATCAGCCATCCAGTCTGTAGTGAGATAGATGCCTTAAACCATTCGAACACAGATACGGGTCTCTCGCTTTATGGAATTTATTTAATTCTGTAAAGAATAATATATTCGTTAGGTACTATAGAACTCCATAAATAGTATTTGTTTTTCCTTGATATTAATCGACCTAACGGGTAAAAGATAGCTTGATTAAAGTGCGATTCAATCGCTAAAAATTGCCGTACTTAAAATATATATATATATATATATATTTGCGTGCCGCTGTGTATGTTCCCTAGATTGGTTATCGATTGAATGGTTGTCGGATGATCAAAGCAAAAAGGTCCCAACTATCTATGGTTATATGCGAGCGCCAATGTGGACACGCGGACTAATTGTCTGGATCTTCCACTCTTAGTTTGTAGGCGAGACAGCGAGGTCAGGGCTCAAATCCCAGCCGGGTGTAATGAAGACGACTTTTTTTTTCTTTAATGTTTCCCCTCTCTTACTGCACTCATATTCACACGTGCATTTCTTCTAAATTCTACTCTAATCAACCCAAACCCCATCAGCGTGATTTATACAGGACAGGTAATAAGAAGAGTTACCAAACCCTTCCTTCACCTCTGACAAGACATCTTGTGAATGTGAGGAATGCCAGGTCTCCACCGTGGTTCGGATTCCACGTTAAGCTGTAGGTCCTCCATTTCATCTCACATTCACCCTACCATTACACATTAGCGTAAGTGCGTACAACCCGAACGGGTAGTAAGACGTGGTGCTAATAATAATAATAATAAGAAGAAGAAGAAGAAGAGGTGGTAGAAACCACTAATAACTTCCTCCTCCTTTATTGATGTGAACAGTACCTGTTGTTGTTTTTTAGCGCTGCATCTTACTACCAGTTCGGGTTATACGTTTATTTACTAATTAAGCTAACGGTTTTATGCATTAATAATTATATATTTATAGGATTTGCGTGGAGGAAGAGTGGAAAAATATTTAGGAAATAACATCTTAAATACACCCGACCGGGATTCAAACCCCGCTTTACCCGTCTTCGGCAGTCAAATTTATTTAAAGCGTGACGCCTTAGAATTGAGGTTTCCAACTTGAAATGTTCCCGAAGGCCACTTATTGAATCCACGAGTCTGTTGGCCGGCCGCGCCGTAATCGGATAGCTCTTGTCAAGTTGTGCAAAAAACAGGTATTTAATTGTGACTTAATTAAGAAGTCATATAAACATGTTTAGTCACATGTTCACTTTCATTTATTTGAGGTATTTAACGTACACTCCGTGAACCAACGGAGTACATCAACACATGACTTATAAACCAACTTAAATCTAGAACAGACACAACATCCAGCCCTCCTCCCCCTACAGTTAATTCATTGCTGTGAAAGGTGGAAACCCACATTTTACCAATGATAAATGTTTTGGCCATACCGGGAATTAGACCGGGGACCCTTAGCTCAGTACACAGACACACTACCGACTGAGCTAAGGTGTATGTTAATTACACACTAAACAAGTTTTCCGACTAAAATGGACAAACTTTGATACGTCAACATATTACAGCGGGTGTAAGGAAGATATTAAACATGAACAGCAACAGTCGGAGCGTTCATGATTTTTTCTGAAATTGTTTTCCTCTTCCCCTCCGTGCAAATGCGGGTACACATCCTTTAAATATAACCTTCCTAAAACCGTTAGCGTGATTAGTACATAAGCTTATAGCTCGAACGGGTAGTAAGACACGGAGATGAAAAAAAAAGTAAGGAAGACTCTGAAAACGACGCAAAGCAAATATTTATCCTTTAGTCAGTTATGCCGCTGTGGCGTGGGATTTGCGGCCTTTGGGACTTGCGGAGGATAAATATTTGATGGTGGTTTTTGTGTCCATACCGAGTCCCGTCCTCTGTATTCTACATGGAGGTGGCTAGGTTTAGTAGACTAGGCTAGGTTAGATTACATTATACACACTAGAATGTTTATGGCAACCGCAAACCTCACTATAATGTTGTCAGTGGTCGGAGGGGAAAAAAAAAAGATGTCCTGTTCGAAAACCCCAGGGCCCCAACACAAGTCTCGCGGTCACATGCGCTGTAACGACAGAAAAATTGAAAATAAAAAAATAAAGATACAGTTCAATTTTCAAAACAAGAGCCTTCTACTTATTTCAGTGGCTGAATAGTCTAAGGTGTCACACTCTCTTGTTAAACTGGCTTGTTGGGATCGGGGTTCCAATCCCGGTCGGGTCTAGTGAAGGTGATTTTTCTTAAACGGGGTCCCACCCTCATTCCACGCCAATGATTACCTTTAAAATGCTTCTTTCGTTGTCGCTACCCTAATATATTATTTAGCACCACGTCTTACTAACCCGTTCGGGTTATACACTTTAAGTGCTAATTACGCTAATGGAATAGAAATTGGGGAGGTTGAATTAGAGGAATAGAACCCGTATTTGCGTGGAGGGAGATTGGAAAACCATTTAGGAAAAACCACCCCCAGTTCACCCGACCGAGATTCGAACCTTGATCTCCCCATCCTCAGCAGTAGAGCTCAACACGACTAGCGCGTTAGCCAACTACACCACCGAGGCGGGTTACCCTAATATAATAATTATAAATGCGTATAACCTGAACAGGTAGTAAATAAGTGGCGGTGATTAATAATAAAGAAAAATGTTATCAATGTTGACTGAATAAATACATTTTTGTATTTACTAAAAGGTTTTTTATATATATTTTTTTAGTTTTGATCTTTAGGTATTTATATTATCTGACAAAAGTGGCATCTGTACATCACATGACTTGACGTATGCTGTTAAAATATATCTAGTGGCTTTTCTAGCCGTCATATATGGTTATTAAAAAAAAAGGGGGGGGGGAGGTGTACAACATATGACTACGACGATATTATTATTGGTCGC
>CABFVX010008102.1:0-10769 GCA_902151425.1 Timema shepardi | reverse complement strand
GTTTAAGGCCGAAGGATCTAAGGAGGCTAAATAGCATACAATATGTCCATTGGAAAACATTTAAAATAGGTCAGATAGCTTCAAAAGTGTCTTCTTTTATTTATTTTTACATTTACCGTTGCCTTCAATGTTTACATTTTTTGTCTGTAGTTCGCGGTCGCAATGTCACCATACTTTCCCCTCACCCTTCTCTTCCAATGTGTCTTTCTCGCGCTGCATATGAGGCACGAAAGCACATACGAACCCCGTTATGTCAATAGAGACAGAACGTGCAATTTAATGTCAACACTGTCGGACATGTCAACCTTGATTTCAACAAACAAAAGCAGAGCAGTCACACCATTCCAAAAAATGTTCAAAGAGAGAGCATGCGGAGATATATACACTATTTCAATTAAATATAGACCGGTGGCGGCAGCTGTTTGAACTAAAAATATAATGCTCAACTACATTCAAATTTTCATAGGTAAAATAATAATACTTAGCAACGCGTCTTACTACCCATTCGGTTTATACGCTTAAGTAATAATTACTCTAGTGGGTTAGAAACTGGTAAGGTTGAATATAGAAAAAGTGAACCCACATTTGCGTGGAGGAAGAGTAGAAAACCATTTAGGAAAAACCACCCCCAGTTCACCCGAGCATGATTCGAACCTCGATCTCCCCGTCCTCAGCAGTCGAGCTCAACACAAAACTTGCACGTTAGCTAACTATGCCACCGAGGCGGGTTTCTTAGGAATTATCCATCAAAGTAACTTGATCCACATTAATCTATTCATACGTCAATTTGTTTTAGTACCGAATCTTACTACCCATTTTGGTTATACGTCTATGTACTAATTATGCAAATGAGTAAGAATGAGAAAGATCGAATTTAGAGGAAATTTACCCGCGGTAGTGGAAAGCCATTTTGGAAAAACCACTCTCAATAAACCCAACCAGGATCCGAACACTGATCTCCTGATTCTCCTCTTCATCGACAATCTAGTCTATTTAGAGAGTTATGCTTTGACCATGCGGCCACAAAAGCGGGTCATACATTAATTCATGGCAAAAAGCGGCTGCCACTTTTTATAGATAGGTATTATCAATACCTATAAAAAAACATTGATTTAGTAAACCAAGAAATCCACTTCAGTGGCCGAATGGTCTGAGGCGTCATTCTCATCTAAGACTTGCCTGCTGATGACCGGGAGATCGGGGTTCTAATCCCAGTAGGGTCTACTTAGAGTATTTTTTTCTAGATGGTTTTCCACTCTTCTTCCATGCAAATAAGGGTAGATTACCTCTAAAATGTTTTCTTCCTCATTCCTACTCAATTAGGGTAGTTATCATGTATGCAGATAACTTGAACGGGTAGTAATACGCGGTGATAGAAAAGAGTTTACTATATTAGTCGCATGTCTAGGCGAGAGGCATTGCAAGCATAATTTATAAAATATCCAATGAGATAGTTAATACTCTTTTGATCTTGTGAATGTGAGGAATGCCAGGCCTCCACCGTGGTTCGGATTCCACGTTAAACTGTAGGTCCTTCAATTCATCTCACATTCATCCTACCATTGCACATTAGCGTAAGTGTGTATAAACCGAACGGTGCTAATAATAATAATAATAATAATACTCTTTTGAGACTTATTAGTTGCATTCGTATAATCATTATATGAGCAATTTATCATATTTAATTAAATCAAGCACGCGGGCTTAACTCCACGCTCGTTTGGTTTGTCGGTGATGAGATCAAAGTTCACATTCTAACCGGGGGGGTTATTTTTCCTAAACGGATTCTCCCTTCACGCTAATAAAGGTGCATTTCCTCTCAATTCTACCTACCCCGCAACTAAAGTTAAATGCAGATAGTCTGTGTGGATAGTAGCATTCAGTGAAACTAATAGTTTAAACTTAAGACACGATGCTCAAGGGTTCAAACCCATCTGGGCTAGACGGTTTTTTTCTTGAGCGATAAAAATCCGTAGCACAACTTATATCGGAGGAGAAGCAAAGTCATCAGTACCATGTCGATTGTGTAATGTTAAATATTATTATTATTAGTATTATTATTATTATTATTATTATTATTATTAGCACCGCGTCTTACTACCCGTTCGGGTTATACGCACTTACGCTAATGTGTAATGGTAGGGTGATTGTGAGATGAAATGGAGGACCTACAGTTTAACGTGGAATCCGAACCACGGTGGAGGCCTGGCATTCCTCACATTCACAAGATGTCTTGTCAGAGGTGAAGGAAGGGTTTGGTAATCAGATAAATCTGTGCCGGGACCGAGGATTGAACCCTGGCAATGTTAAAGAGAACTCTGGAAAGTATGTGAAAATACCTTTACCGCTAAAATTGGTAGGCCTTTCTGCTCTGGCTCATAGAAATTCTCGTGTGGTGATATATTCAGTCGGCTCAGAAAGTGCACGTTAAATACCCCAAATAAATAAATAAATAATTTAAAAACTAGGATATGAACCCATGTAGGCTATCAAGGGGTTGCGATGGTATCAAACACAAAAATTGAGGGCAAATCCTTCAAATGGTTGGAAACCAGTGAAGTTTTTGTCATGTAAAAACACGCCCCGGATACTAATTTTGAACGAAATAGCTAAAAACCATCCTCGGAACAGTTTCAAATTTTCAAAAATAAGTACTCGGCTGACTACCCTAATTTTAGATATAGAATTAAAATTACGATATTGCCTCGAGATATGACCATATAACATCTAAATATTAAGTTTGGAAGAGATATATTGTATCGAATTGGATAAAGTCCTCGCTAACAACAGAGAACAGACAGGATGGTAAAAACCCACTTTTTTTTAGTAAGAAGGTGGATAAAAAGTCAAGATCAACCATAATCTCGAGGCCAAGAATTTTTCGTATTAAATTTCTTTCTCTGTAAGAATGTGAAAATAAAACATGGCATGATCGTGGTGTGGTAGTAAGAAACTTTTTAGAAAATCCAAATATATTTTGTTTTGCTGTCAACATAATAATATTTTACTATAAATTATTATTATTTATTTAGCACCGCGTCTTACAATCCGTTCGGGTTATGCGCCTAAGTACTAATTACACTAATGTGTTAGAAAATGCAAATGTTGAATATAGAGGTAGTGAACACTCATTTTGGTGGAGGAAGATTGGAAAACCATTTAGGAAAAACCACCCTCAGTTCATCCGATCGAGATTCGAGCCTCGATCTCCCCGTCCTCCGCAGTCTAGCTCAACATGAAACTAGCGCGTTAGCCACCGAGAAGGATATATAAATTATTACTGTTATTTTATATGTATTGATATCAAAAGCCGTATGAGTATATGAAATGTAGAGCTAGTAACTTTTCTAGCCGACAAATAAGGTTCTTAATATGAAAATTGTCCCGTAAGTTCATCTGGCACGTCACAGTTTTGTCTTGCTGCCAAGAATGAAGCATTTAATGTAGAAGTTTACTGAAATACTCGTGAACACAGAATTGAATGTTTTTTTGATGACTTGAGATTTAGCACTCAGAAATAATTTCACTTCAAAGAAGGTATTAAAAGATTTCTGCGAATCGCCACCGTTTCATCTTGAGTACTGAAAACTCACTAATGTAGATTTACAACCCCCGCTCCCCCTTTTTTTCCAAAATTATTAAAGAGAAATACCGCGAGTCCAAAGAAGCATCTGGTTGTCTTTATGAAGATTTAAATTAGATGTCTCGGTTTGCGATAGAAATCTGTCACGTAAAATAGCGTCATTTTAAATACATGAATGGATTATCTTTGTAGTAAGAAAATATATAAAAGTTTAATTTCATATTCACATTTAAAAATAGTTAAAACATGAGTTGTAAAAATAAAAAGTCAAAGACATTAACCCCTACTTAATGTATTTTTACCCGGGCCGGTGGACATACGGACAAGATGTCAGGCTCGTCTACAGGAAAACCATAAAATCTGAACACATCACACAAACATACGTGCTTTTAAGTGTTTTTGAGCTCCTCTGTGGTCTAGAGGATCTGGCTACAAATCCAGAGGGTCAGGATTATATTCCTGGTGCTTCCATATTTTTCTGGAACGAAGTCAACTCAGTCTCGTGAGGACAAAAGAGGAAGGAGCTATTTGAAAGAAAAAAAATAGCAGCTCCTGTCTATAAAACGGAGATTAACGGCTGGAGGGTTCGTTGTAATGACCATATGACACCCTCTACCAGCAAATATTAGTAGGGCCTAATATCTTCACCAACATGTGGCGGTCACTCCGTTGCCATGGAGTTATACGTGTTTTAATCACATAAAAACATAAAAAAGTAAGGATATATACTACATCCGCTAGAACGAAAAGATGTTATTAATGCTGCCCATCTTTAATTTATGTGATATATATATTCCTTTGACTCTGTGTCTACTATATTTTATGGCCAAATTGTATATATTTTTGGTGAAGGAGAGGTCGAGATTTTAATCCCGGGTGGATGATACATAAGGTATTTAAATTTCCGAATGAATGATAAGACGTGGAGCCAATAAAATACAGCAGTAGGCCTAAGTTGTTCTTAGAGGACGATGAAACACTGATTTTTTTTAGCACCACGACTTATTACCCGTTCGGGTTATAGGCTTACTAATTACACTAATGTTTTAAGGATTAGGAAGGTCGAATTTAGAGGAAGTGTACCCACATTTGTATGGAAAGAGAGTGGAAAACCACCCTCAGTGCACCCGACTGGGATCGAAGCACGTTATCCCCGCCTTCGGCAGTCTAGTCTATTGCGAGAATCACGCCTTAGAGTATGCGGCCACCAAAGCACGTAAATACTGATCAAGATAATAATTCAATCATGCTCTTAAAATAGAAATCCGTAACATGTTCTTCTTAGAGTGGGGTTGAAGGGGACGCGAGAAAAGGCCAGTGATTTTGTAGTTCTTATAACAAAACGTTTCTTTGTCCAAAATAGTTCTCCAGTAGCAACGTTTAGTTTAATTTTCTTCACGTGATATCAACAGTTGTTGAATATCTGTCAAGGGTGTCCTGGAATTTAATGACAACTTTTTCTGTTCATTTAAAACGTATCTAATCTAAATCCGCTATGCTCTTGGCAAGTATTCAACACCTGTTGATATCACCACGTGAAGAAAATTAAACTCAATGTTTCTATTGGAGCAATATTTGATTTATTTAAGCAACAAAAAAACAACAGTTTTGCTATAAAAATTGCAAAAACACTGTTTTTTTCTCGCGTCCCCTTCCATCCCCACCTTAAAACAACATTCCTACGACTGGTTTGATTTGTATCCATCCGGAGCTGGGCATGCGCTCAGACCCTTCGGCTGATTAGTGTTGCCTGCACCATCTGGTAGAAATATAATGTATTAGGGGAGTTCAGGAAGTGTTGTGATTCCCTGTTGCCTTCCACACTGAATTTCTACGAGCGTGAGCGAAAGTACCTATCAATTTTGCCAGTAAAGGTAGTTCTTTTACAAGCCACAATCGACATGGGACCGATGGATTTACTTACTCTACGAAAGAAGTTGTGCTACGAAGTTTTATCGCTCGAAGAAAATGCGTCAACTCTGGCTGGGTTCGAACCCATACACATCGGATCCTGAGGCAAGCACTTTACCCCAAGACAGCCTAGGTCGACAATTTTATTACATCTGAGCATTTATTAGATTTTTTCAATGATGTATTTGCTATTTTTAGATTTAGAAGTGTGCCAAGATTGAACAAATTTAACATAAATATTATCTAGAATCACAAAAAGCTAGAGTAGATTTCTGTGAGATGTAAACGTTTACTATTTATCTATTTATATGTATTTGCTCCTATTATTTTTTTATATATAAACATGCCAAGATTGAACACGAATGGAAGTAAGAGTCAAAAATTAGAGTTATGATACCGTATACCGTTACTGGCGTTTTATTTATATATTTGCAAGAAATATTTTTTTCTGGACCATGTCTGGCCAAATGTGGTATCTTGGAAGACGTACGTTTTATAGACAAGTCAACCAACACAAAGTAATTTATAAATGTTTAAAAAGTGAAGCGATTACTTTCAACAACAATTCCTAAGAGTTTTACCAAACCAAATTTCATTATATTTTAAAAAAAATATGAAAGCTTATAGTATACACCGAGGCTGTGTTAAATTATTACTATTGTTATTATTTTATTATTATTATTATTATTATTATTATTATTATTATTAGCACCGCGTCTTACTACCCGTTCGGCTTATACCCGCTTACGCTAATGTGTAATGGTAGGGTGATTGTGAGATGAAATGAAGGACCTACAGTTTAACGTGGAATCCGAACCACGGCGGAGGCCTGGCATTCCCCACATTCACAAGTCGTGATTAATACACGTCTTGTCAGGGGTGAAGGAAGGGTTTGGTAATCCAATAAATCTGTGTCGGGACCGGGAATTGAACCCCGGACCCCCAGCACAGAAGTCTGACACCTTACCCCTAGACCACCAGGTCACCCCTGTCCAATTTCAAAAAACATTCAGAGGGCAAGCCACAATTTCAAAAATCGACCTTTTTTTTTCTATCTCAACAGCAATTTTTCGAACTACTTTAAGAAAGTAGCTGGTGGAATTATTTTAAGAAAGTAGCTATAAAAAGCTATGAATCAAACGATGATCAAATACCTGTAAAAAAAATCGTTTCTTATCTGTGTGGAGTCATATTTTATCTCCAAATAATGTGTTTGCAATAGGGTGTTTGATTTGGAGTTCAATAGATGCTGTTCTAAGCGATCTATATTTCAGTTTCTTCCTCAATTTTAGCTGTCACTGTAAGCCAAAAATTGTATCTCTTGTTTGGCTGTTCTATCTAATTTGTACTTTCTAAATACACAAACTAAGGACCTGTTACATAGTCAGTCTTAATAATCCTCAAGTGTGGTGCTATATTAAATACGCCAACTACCTGAACTAGAATGGAATGGGCCAGGTTCGCATATGCAATTGGACCATTCCATTCTGATCTAGGTAGGTGCCCTGTATTTAGTATAGCACAACACTTGAGGCTTACTAAGTATTATTATGAAACTGTCTCTATCCTCACACGACTAACAAATTAGCTTAACCTAACATAAAACCTAATATTTTACAACACTCAATACTAGCGGTTAGATATTTACCAAATGGAATGAAGGACGAACTCGTATTTAAATAGTTTTTTTTATTCGAGGTATTTAACGTGCACTTTCTGAACCGGTTTATTGTATCAACACATAACTTATAAACTAATTTAAAACTTGAACAGACACGAAACCCAGACCCCAGCCGTTAATTCATCACTGTGAAGAGGGAAACCCACATTTCCCCAAGAAGAGATATTTCAATCAGGCCGGGAATCAAGTACGGGACACTTAGATCAGAAGGCGGACTTGCTATCGACTTAGCTAAGATGTCGGAATGGTATAAATGGTAAATATATTCATCAGCATCATCCGGAATCAAACCCAAGTCTAACTTATGGTCGACAAATCTGAGCCTCCCAGCCACCGGGAGAGGCACATCTTAATATGATGCTATAAAACAAACGTAACTAAATTATAATGTGTACCTCTATTGCTAGTTACATGATGATGAGTTACATACCCTGTACTCGTCACTAGGTATTGTTAAGATAATAAAGTCTCGGTGGGCAGGACATCCAGGGAGAATGGAAGAATCTAGAACCTTGTTCAAGGTATTGATTGGTAAACCTAATAGGAAGAGACCATTGGGAAGACCTAGACGCAGATGGGAGGATAAATAATTTTAGAATGGACCTGGTGTAATGAGGTGTACTGGATAAAACTAGCTTAATATAGGGATAGGGTGCAATGGGGTGGATTGGATGGAGAGAGATAGGTCAAGATAGGGATAGGTAGCGTACAAGTGCGGCATAGTTACTAATGAAGTAAAGTAAGTAAGTAAATGGCTAAAACAAAGACCTCAGAGAAACCAAGAAAGAGATTATGTGTCCATAAAGTCTGGAAAGAAGGTGGGGAAATCAATTAAATTTGCTCTTTCTGCTAAAGATTCAATTCTTAAGATTTGAAAATGTCATTAATAAATGGTGTACACAATCGTAAAGGTTTTCTCATACAGTATATTATAGTTTGTGAATATTATTTACAAATATCAACTACACCTTAATAAGTTTTCTAAGAACAACAAACTTACTACCTTGATAATAATATAAAATACTCCTTCAGATATACATTTTGAACAAAATCAAAATGTTTATAGTTATGACCGGTCGCCAGATCATAGAGGATGGGAGCACATACACACATTTAAATAATACGAGAGATGTTTAATATTCAAAACTAATTAATTTATAAACATGGAATATAAAATATACATTTACTTACAAAAGATTTTACTTGATACAACCTGCCTCGGTGGCGTAGTTGCTTAACGCGCGACTCGTGTTTAGCTCGACTGCTGAGGATGGGGAGATCGAGGTTCGAATCTCGGTCGGGTGAACTGGGGGGGTGGTTTTTCCTAAATGGTTTTCCATTCTCCCTCCACGCAAATGCGGGTTCGCTTCCTCTAATTCAACCTTCCCAATTCCTAATCCATTAGAGTAATTAGTAGGCCTACGTAAAGCGTATGAACTGAACGGGTAGTAAGACGCGGTGCTAAATATTATTATTATTATTATTTGATACATGGTAAATGTATATGGGTAAATTACCCTAACTCTACAATATTCTTGGACCATGCAGATGTATCTTGGTTCCCAACATAGAAATTAAAATTCTCAAAACTAAGTTATTAATACGCTACTAACTAAATCAATATGAATCAGAAAAACAAGTAGGCCTAATCAGTGGTGTATTTTTTTTGCACCGCGTCTTTCTACCCGTTCGGTATATACGCTTATTTACTACTTACGTTCATGGTTTTAGGGTTTAGAAGGATTATATTTATAGGAACTGTACCCCAATTTGCGTATAAATAGAGTGGAAAACTATTTTGGAAAAACCACCCTCAGTACACCAGACCAAGATTCTAACCTCGATCTCCCCATCATCGGCAGTCTAGTCTACTGCGAGAGTAGCGCGTTAGACCACGCGGCCACCGAAGCGGGCTATACGGTGTTATTTATCATGTAAAATATTCTTCGTATAGGCCTATATCAATTTTAGATAAAATTGTTAGGGCCATTTTCGGAAAATCCCAAATTTTCATAGATCAGTCATCAGTAAGCTAAGTTGCCCTTAATATTAAGCTTAGAATAAAAATCATGATTTGGCCTTGAGGTATTAACATATAACATTTACAGTAATTTCAAGTTTGGATGAAATATATCAAACCATTTAGATAGTGATCTAAAGTACAGACAGAGGGATAGACACACAGACAGATAGACATGGGGACAGAGAGATTTGTAATACACGCTTTTTTATTTCGAAGAAACATAAAACTTCAAGATCCATCATAATCTCAAGGTCGAAAATGTTCGCGATTACAATAATTTCTGTTTATACGAAAAAGTAAAAAGAGAAGAAAAGACTGAATTTATAGCCTATCTGGACGTGAGGGATAGTCATATCGAAGAAAAGCAAATAACTTCAACAAGATTCGTCAGGAAATTGAAGATAGAACACTTGCACTAATTATATAAAAAGTTGATGATTGTAAAACTGCTTATATTTGGAGACGTGTTGATAATGTAAACATTTAGACAGCACCTTTCAAATTTAAAATAAGAAAGGAAAATACTTTGATCTATAAAGACGTTGTTTTTTGTTTGTCTTTTTATATGAGAATGGCCCACAATGTTTGTCGGCTAGACCTCCTTTCTGGCTTTCTACTGGCAGTGGCGGATATGTAACGGTCATCTGAAGTTGGGGCGCCATGCATGTGCAGTTACTTCTACCCGATAAGATAATGTGATGATGATTATATTGAGCCAGTATACGTCTTAACCTAGCTTAATTCTAACTAACCAGTCCATGGCGGCCGTAGAAACAAATTACCCTCTGGAAAAAAAAACCTATTGCATAACCGGTAATCGAACCCAGGACCTATATATTAGAAGACAGAAATGTTAACCACTAGACCAGACCAAGAGGCCGGTATGTAAAGAGTTCGTATCCCTTTATTTTCCTTCTTTATGGGCATCCTGTAGTTTCCAACCGTTGCGTGATGTTTCACCTGAGGAACAAAATACGTAATAAAACCTGTGGTAAAAAAAAGAATTTGAGTAAAAAGGGGTGGCATGTGGTCGACACTCAAAGCTACTACAAGACAGTCCAGAGTACACTTACACCCTCCCATCTCACCCCTTCAGAACCATCCGCGAGTAAGAAATGTGACGTCATAGCGGCAGCATCTCTCTGGTCGATACCGGCACCCTCAACCCCAACCCCTTCCACCAACCTTTTCCTTCCTCTTAGCTCCCTCACCTTTCCTTCCTTCCTCTTCCTCCTTTATAAAGTATATTCACGACTTTTTGGGCCTGTGAACATTACTAATGCGACGGGATTTTGAACTAATTTATGAATCTAGACAAAACTTGAAAAGACACATTATATACCTCTGGGATTGATTTTTAAATGTTCGTAAGCTCACCCCTTTCGCGTCAGAAGTCTACAAAGTTTGTAGTTTTTTTTTCAAACGAGATAAATTATTATTATTATTATTATTATTATTTAGCACCGTGTCTTACTACCCGTTCGAGTTATACGCTTTAAGTACTAATTACGCTAATGGATTAGGAATCGGGAAGGTTGAATTAGAGGAAGTGAACCCGCATTTGCGTGGAG